>JABLUY010000025.1:120289-218982 GCA_013306675.1 Thraustochytrium sp. TN22 | reverse complement strand
TGGGCTCGGCCGTGGGCTCGGCCGTGGGCTCGGCCGTGGGCTCGGCCGTGGGCTCAGCCGTTGGGTCTGCAGTCGGCTCTCGGGTAGGGTATTCCGTTGGCTCCGCAGTAGGCTCGTTCGTCGGTGAAACGGTGGGGTATTTCGTATAGCTGGCCCAGTCGCGATTCGGCGATTGATACCTGACGAAAGCCATGTTGGGTTGAGGGCCCTGTAGATCGAGCCCGATGGTATCAAGCAGTTCGAGATTTGTGAGCTGCGTGAGAGACATCGGCAACGATGTGAGCAGATCATTGTAGCTCAGGTCAAGCTGATATAAGCTCGGTAGGTTGCTGCCAAGATCACTCGGAAGTGCAGTGAGCTGGTTGCTTGCTAGTCCAAGGTAACCTAACCTCGGTTGGGAGCCACTCGTAAGTGTTGTGAGCTGATTTCTTGACACGTCGCTGCAGAGATCATCACCGGTCAGTTTGGAGGTTTCTTTGACAAAGTCTATGTTGCAACGTACAGAAAAGTCAGCATGGTTGGCAACTCTGGCAGCGCAGTGAGCGAGTTTTGATTTGCGTTTCTGTAGCGGCGTTAGTTCACATTTCGCCCGTGGGACATCGCCAGATGCTTGAAGCTGTCCGCCTACTACGTTTGCGCTCCGGACTCGCGCTCCGGAATCCTTCTCGGACAAACGTCAGAAGCCCGAAACTCACATGTGCTGAAGGTTGGTCAAAGCGGAAATCTCGTCTGGCAGGGAAGAGATCTGGTGGAGCACGATGTCGAGAAACGCCAGGCTCGTCCACGCTGAGATGGACGCTGGCACAGAAGTTAAGCCTATGGAGGTTCCTTTTTGAATCTGAAGCGTGAAAACCTCGCTATATTCGGGGAGATATTCGGGGAATGTGTCGCAATTGAAACAATTAAGTATGTCAATGCTGAGTTCGCAGTGGCACGAAGCCTCAACGAATGGGCTTGCTAGGATTGCGATGAGGAGAAGGCACACCACCATGATGCTCATGCGCATGATGGCGCAAGCACGAGCCTCGACGCGCAGACCAGGATTCCCCTCACGTGCTCGAGCCTGCCAACGACGCAGCGCTTAATGAAGTTGCGCGTTTGCCGGCGCGGAGCGCTTGGCAAGCGCAGCCTGCAGGGTCCCACTATTGACGCAGAAGCGCCGTGTGCGGTGCGCGGTGTCCAGAAGGGACGGACTCCGTCTGTCTGAGGCAAGCCCCGTGCCAATCTGGCCCACAGCTCGGTTGGCGTAATCCGTCTCTCACCCATGCACACGCCGAAAGGTCCGAAGCACAGCTATGAGACTGAGGGATCGCCACGAGCCGGCGTGCTGCGGCGTACATCTGCGTCTCCCATCATGGCCAAGCGTGACGCTGGGGTGGCTGGTAGCTAGATGCACTCCAGCAAGGATTTTCGCTCGCGCACTGCCAGCCAGGCCTGCAGGCAGTGGGCGCAAGT
Source organism: Thraustochytrium sp. TN22 (assembly GCA_013306675.1). Lineage (NCBI taxonomy): Eukaryota > Bigyra > Thraustochytrida > Thraustochytriidae > Thraustochytrium > Thraustochytrium sp. TN22. Next base: position 217,527 of record JABLUY010000025.1, on the reverse strand, counting down.
GGCTGGAAGCCTCTATTGACGCAGAAGCGCCGTGTGCGGTGCGCGGCGCCCAGAACAGACGGGCTCCAGGGGCGCGCGCTGCCTCAAACTGACGAGAGGGTCCCAACATTTTTAAAAACCCTCAGTGAGTCAGCTCGGTAGGAGACGTAAGCCGTCTGTCACCCATGCACACGCCGAAAGGTCCGAAGCACGAATCCGGTGCCAGCCAGCTAGCTAGTAGCTAGCCAGCCAATTAATGAAACCGAGGGACCGCTACGAACCGGGCAAATCATGGCCAGTGCGAACACACGGGCGTCGGGGGTCTCCAGCAAGGATTTTCGCTCGCGCACTGTCAGCCAGGCCCTGTCCTCCGATGTCGCACAGTGACAGCGCGCTAGCCTTTGATCGCAGCAGCCAGCCAGCATTGTAACCTCCGATGTATGCGCGTGAGTGCACGGCTGCGTGGTACGGGACGGGCTGGCCCAGCCTGGCCCCTAGGCCGCGAAGTGCAAGTCCGCGCAGCTGTTGCTTGTGCAAGCCGTCACGTCGAGGTCCCGTAGGCTTTGGCGACCTTCAGGCAATAGGGGACACGCTCGCGTCGCTTGACTGCGTGCCGCTGACGAGCCTACTGGCCGTGTGCTGCCCAGACCAGCCGCGGTGCTGGTCGGAGCCTGCAAATCAGCCCTTCGTACGCTGCGCCTACACCTTCCGCCAGCCGCAAGGTCAGCTCTTGAGCGCTTCTCATATTCGACCCGAAAAAGGAAAGCGCGGGCTTGGAGCCTTACTTGAGAGGTCCTTGAGAGTCTTGATCGCGTGACACGCGCACGACAGCGGGTTGTGCACATTTGGCAAGTGCTGGGGTGCACGCACGGAGGGAGCTGTCGGCCGGCTCAGCCGCGTCACGGTCCGCCGCGCGCGTGGCGGCCCGAGCGAAATCAGGGCGCTGGGCTTGCGCGTGCGCTGCGACGGACACAGCAGGAGCCTGCATGCTCTTCGTTGGAGTAGAGAATCATCGAAAGGCTGCGAGGCCAGTCCGGACTTGAGCACTTTCAGGCGGCCTGCAAGAACTGATTGGTGGGCGATGCCCGATCGACCTGCGCGACGAGTGGGAAGCAGTCCGGCAAAAAACCTTCAACGCCCCAAGGCGCGCCACGCGCACGAACGCGCGTCTTGCCCGTCCGCGAAACGCACATTGCTCATACTTGCTGAGCGCGCATTGCTCGTGCTTGGGAGCTCACGTTACATCGCGAGCAAGAGCGAGTGCAACCGAAGTCTCGCAAATTATCTCCGATGCAGCGATGCAGGACGCCGCGCAGGCGCGCGGGATGCGGAAGCGCAGCATCCAGTGGTCCAAGTCCAGCGCCGCCTCTTCCATTCGCGGTAGTACACTGCGCCGCCTGGTAAGGGATGGTGGAACTGGTTGGTACTCGCCGCGAATTGCACGATTGACGGGATCTTGCTGGCGAGCTTGCCAACCAGAGGGCTCTGCGCGCAGGCGGCTGGAAGAGCAGCGTCGCGCTCGCTGCGCCGGCGCACGGCAACTCTAGGCGAGAGGTCTTGGTGAGCTGCTGTGTGATCTCGCTGACCTCTGCGCTGCTCTTCGCCAGTTGTCTCGACAGCGACGGCCGCTGGAATCGGGCTCGCGGCTGTGGCTGCGGTGGTTCGTGCTTCCGTCGGCGCCTTGGCGAAACATCAATCTGCACAGGCGGTCTGCTTGGCCGTGGGCCGTGAAGTCTCCTCCCGCTGCAGCACCTTGCTATTCCTGCTGCTGGCTGCTGCTGCCGTTCTCCTCGACCGTCGCGCTTGTTCGCGGCGACACGCGCGGCGAGACGGCGAGCGGCAGCTTCTTGTGCTGCAGGCTGTTGCTGCCCGAGGCGTGGTGTTTGCTGCGCGGCGCACTGGAGCACCACCATTTGCGCGTGCTTGGCCGTTTGCATCGTCATCTGGCGCACCTTGGGGCGCTCCGCCCTCGGCATCACTGCCCTGCTCTGCCCTGCTCTGCACGGCACTGCCCTGCACGACGCGTGTTGAGTCACTGTGAAAGCTCGTATCTCTCTTTCGCCGGCCAAGCGTTGTTGTTGTCATCATGTTGTTGTCATCATGTACGGGCGTGTCTTTTCTCGCCGCCGCCGCCGTCCGAGCCGAGCGTCGTTGTCGTCATCAAGTATGTGTGTGTGGTTTTCTGTGTGTTGGTTGTTGGTACTACTTACTCGCGCACAAAGGGCTCGATGTTCATCTCGAGGGCAGTGCACGGAAAGGGCACGGCAAAGTTCTGCAGCACTTCAGCATGCAGCACACCAAAGGAGCCAATCTCGGCCCACTCGGAGGAACCGTTGGACTTCCAGAGGATGGTGGCACCGCGGCCGGGGAAGAAGGTACGGTCGCTGTCGCGGGCCGCGAGCTTGTACTCGCCAATGCTAGCGCCGTCGCTGATGAGCATCTGCACAAGCGGCGACTCGTGTGCCTCCTTGGAGTACTCGGCGGCCGGGACGACGGCCAGGACCTGCATGATGCGGTCCACGAGACCGTGGATGGTCTCGAAGCTGGAGACCAGGCCAGCGTGCATGGCAGCCAAATGGCGCTCGTTGCGGCAGCCAATGTCGCGTTGGTCGGCGTCGCGCGGGTCACGCAGCACAACGTCCGAGACCTCAAAGAGGCGAATGCCCTCGGAGATCTTGAGCGACATGTTCTCCGCCAGCGTCTTGATGATGCCCGGCAGCAGCGAGGTGCGCACGCACTGGAACTCGATGGTCTTCGGGTTGGCCAGCGTCACGGCCAGGTCGCCCGGGTCCTCGCGGTTCAGCATGGAGAAGTTCTCCTCCAGCGAGCAGAGGCCCAGCGTCATGCACTCCATGTAGCCCTGCCGGCTAATCTCGTAGCGCAGCAGGTCGGCCAGCAGGTTCACCGGCAGCTCGCAGCCAGGCCGGTGCGACACCGGCACGGTCTTCTCGATGTTGTTATAGCCGTACGCAATGGCGATGTCCTCGGCAATGTCCACCTCATGCAGAATGTCGCTGCGCGTCACGGGCACGGTCACCGAGAGGACGGTCTCGTCCGCGTTCAGCGTGGCCGGGCCCAGCTGCAGGCGCTCCACCAGCTTGCGCATCTCCTGCGCCGGCACCTCCGCGCCGATGGTGCTCTGCACGCGCGCCACGTCCGCGTCCGCGGACCGCGTCGACAGGTCCGGGCACGTCATGGACGAGATCGTCTCGGTGCTGCCGCCCGGCAGCACGGGCTCCTCGTACACCACATCCACGGTCTCCACGCACTCCGGGTCGGCGCAGTAGCGAGCAAACATGGCCACGATCGTGTTGAGCACGATCTTGGCCTTGGTCAGATCCGTCGCAGTGCACTCAATGAACATGTTCTTGGTGTCCTTGGAAATCTTCGAGACCGACCCGTTGATGATGGGCGGCAGCGACAGCACCGTGCGGTTCTTGTCGTACAGCACCGGGTACACGGGCGAGTCGTAGATGATGTCCGTGTACGGCTTGAGGTGCTTGCGCTCCGGGTTCACGCGAAAGTCATCCAGAATCTCCCGCGCGTTCAGTTCCTTGGACTCCTCGAAGAGGTGCACGAAGCGGATATCCTCCGGCGCCAGCGCCTCGTACGTGAACGGGCCCTCCAGCGAGTCCAGGTCATGCGTGCCAATGGCCACCAGCGTGCGTCGCCGGCACAGGTTGCGGTGCAGCTGGTCCTGCAGGTCCAGGCAGCTCTGGTACGTCTCCTGCGTCAGGCTCAGCCCGCGCAGCGTCGCGCACACCACAAACGGCCGCACCTGCGCCGTCTCCTTGCGCACCGTGATGCGCGTCTTGGCAGGGTCCGCGGGCGCCACCGTCTTGAACGTCGGCGCCGCCTCGAGGCCCAGAAACACGCGCAGCGCGCGGCCCAGGCCCTCCAGGCAGAGCAGATCGTACCGGTTCGCCGGGATGTCGATCTTGTACACCACCTCGCCGTCCTCGTCGTCCTCCACGTCGTCCAGCTCGATGCCGTAGTCGAAGCACAGCTGGTCAAACTCCTCCTCCGTGTACTCCTTCTCCAGCTCCTTGAAGAGCAGGTCGCGCTTCACGCTCACCACCGGCATGGTGCCTGTCTGCCTGTCCTTTTCGCCCTGAGAAGCCGCGGCGGCCCGCAGCCAGGCTCCCTCCCGCTCAGCGCTGCAACTGCGACCGCCGCCGCCGCGCGCACGGCACGAGCAGGCCGCGCCGCCGCGCCGCCGCCGCTGCCGCCGCCGTCGCCCGCCCGCCCGCTCGCCCGCGCTCCCGCGATCGTAGTAGCACTCTGCGGCGGTGAGGTGGCGGTGCCGCGCGCGATTCGAAGCCGCACATCGGCTTTTCCGGGCTATTTTCAAATAGGCCGCTTTGGATTGATGCTGCATGCATCCGAGTCTTGCAGCTGGATCTCTCGCTGCGTCTTCCTCTTCTGCTCCGACGCATGAGCCCTGGTTCGAGCAAGTGCGGCCTTCGCACACGTCGGCCTCAACCTCGTTGACCGTGATGGTGGCCGTCGTGGAGGAGGTGATGGCTGCGGTGACCGTGGTGCTGTCAGACATGGCCGTCTGGAGCGAGGAGACGTCAATGGAGGCCTGGCCAGCCTCGGCCTCATCGATGCTCTGGAGCGCTTCGCTTCCTCCGTGGGGACCGCCTTCTTGCTCTCGCTCTCGCTCTCGCTCTCGGTGCTGTCCGAGCGACAAGTCGCGGCTCCGGCGCATTGGTAAGCTCGCATTCGTGCGTTTGGACTCGCTCTTGGTGCGCCTTGACTCGGAGAATGCTGCGCGTGGGACTCCCATCTCTCTGTCTGCCACTAGCCGAGGGAGCGACTCGTGACAAGCTCGCATTCGCGACGACAAGCGCACATTGAAGCTCAAGGTTACATTGTGATTTGCTTGTCAAAAGTCAAAGGTCGTCCCAGTCGAGCTGCTGGAGCCAGCGATTTGGCCTGCTGGGGCGTTTGGCTGCAGCTGCTGGTGGCGTCCAGGGCTGGGCTGTGCCTGGTGGCGCCTGGGGAGGCACCGCAGAGAGACCGTCCTTGGGCGCGGCTCTGTAGTGTCGACGGCGTGACGTAGAACTTGTGGAGCCGTGCGACTGGGCACTCTTGGTCGCCCAGAGGTCGCCGCAGAGCACCTCGACCGGGTCAATGACAACGTCGTCAGCGTCCACGCCAGGTCGCGAGTCGTGGAGCAGCGCTGCAGGCTTGGCTGGAAGCGGTGGCGCCTCCTCGACGTTTTCGTTTTCGGCGGTTGCCGCGTTCTCTTTTGCGCATGATGTGCCATGGTCCGTCGGGATGTCGAGCTGTTGCTGGTGCTGGTGCTGCTGTTGCATTTTTTCAAGCTTGTCATCGTCGCGCTCCACCTTGGCCTCCTCATAAGCAGGAGAGGGCGTGTCCTCGAGGTCGTCAAAGTAAACGTGCTGGGACTCGAGGAGGCGCTCAAGTGTTTCATGTGCACGCTCATCGGCCCGTGCGTCGCCTTGCTCGAGGGCAACTTGCAGCGTTTCGATCTCGCGCAGAGCGGCCTTGCGCTCTTGCAGTACGGACGCAAGTTTGCGACGCGCGAGCTTGAGCTTGTCCTCGGCGCGCTGCGCGCGCGTCGCCTCTGCCCGAAGGGCTTGCTGGGCTCGGCCGCAGTCTTGCTCGGCCTGCGCGCGCGCCGCCTCCTCGGCGGCGATACGCTCCACGGCGAGATGTAGTGACTCGGACATGTCGCTCAAGTCCTGCTCGAGCTCCTGATTCCTGGCGCGCAGCGCGAGCAGGTCGTCCTGCGCCGCGCGGCGCTTGCGCTCGCTCTCCTCGAGGCGCTCCAGCAGTTCCTCGGCGGCAGCGAGCGCCTCCTCCTCGGCGGCCGAGGCCATTGTCGCGCGCCGCGCCGCGCTTTGCACACAGGCCGCGTCTGGCCGCAAGCGAGCAAGACTTCTTCGCTTCGAGAGTATTCGAGAGTATCGTATCACTCGTCCGAGTCATCCGAGTCGCCGGTCCCTGGCAGCACCGTAGACGACAGCACAACCTGAAGCTGGCCGTTACGCTCGCCTCCTGCGCGAGAGCAGAGCAAGGCCTAACAAGTTAGGGACTCGGATCGACGGGCGCCCGGGGACCTTGGCAGTGAGTGGGTGCTTGCCTGCCTGCCTGCCTGCCTGCCTGCCTGTTCGCCGCCGCAGTCCGCCGCCCGCGTCACGGCATCGTGATGCGCGATCTCCTCCTCCGTGCCGGGCCCCACCCCGCCCCAGAGCAGCGGCGACCATTCCTTTCAGGGAACCCGAGTGGCCACGCGAGACCGTGCCCAACTCTAAACTTTCAAGGTAAACCCAGGCTGGCCGCGGAAAGGAAGGCACCCTCGAGCGCAGGCTAGCGAGCTCTGCGACTGCGCTGCGCTGCGCCGCGCTGCCGCCGCGCCCGGCGCTCGGCCGGAGGCGGCCGCCTGCCGGTGGCGCGCCGGCGGGCAGGAGATAGAGTATGATCACCAGTTTTTGAAGGGTGCCGCGGGGTCTTGTACTCGGCGCTACTCGGCGCCCGGACTCGGAGGGCGGTAACCGCGGCCTCGCGCAGGAGAGGCCGAGCGTCGGGCGCGGCAAAGCCGATCGTTCGCCGCGCGCGCGGCGAGGCGGAGGAGCGGGCGGCGGCGGCGGCGGGCGCGGCGCGCGGCGGCGGGCCTGGGCGCGAGCGGGCGAGCGCGGCCGGGCACGCGGGGCAGAGGAGAGGAGATCCATCCGCCCGGGCGCCCGCGTGGCGCGGCGCGGCGCGGCGCGGCGGCGCTCGGGCCCGAGCTGCAGGAGCTGCAGGAGCTGCAGGAGCTGAAGCAGGAGGGCGAGAGCAACCAGCGCGGAGAGGATGAAGCGCAGTCTGACGAGCGATATTCTGATGGCGTTCAGGCCGAGCGGGTCGCCCGCGGCGTCGCCGATGCGCAAGGCGGAACCGACCAAGGCGGGGAGCGACGCGCAGGCGCAGGCGCAGGCGCAGGGGCAGCAAATGGCGGAGAAGCGGCGGCGCGTGGTCTCGTACGACGGGCGCGCGCAGGCCGCGGACGCGCTGCTGGCCGGGCTGGGGCTGGGCACGGCGGCGGCCGTGCCGACGGCGCCGTGGGATGCGAAGGAGTTCTTCTCGATGCTGCGCGTGCGCAGCGAGGTGGGCCAGGACAAGCTCCGGAGGCCCCTGACAGCGCTGCGCGACCGACTGGCGGCGAGTGAGCTGCCGGCGGCGGAGAAGCGCAAGGTGGCGCAGGTGGCGGCGACCGCCGTGGGCACCATGACGGAGGCCGTGGACCGGCTCAAGGAACGGGAGAAGGTGCCGGAGCACGCGAGCACGGCGGAGGCGGAGACAGAGCTGCAGGATAGCTCGCTGACGCCGATGCGCGCGATCGCGCTGCACTCGCAGATCTGCCGCGAGAGCATCCGCGCGCTGGCCAACGCGCACCGGGCTGCGCAGGATACGCGCGCCTTGGTGCAGGCGTGCGACGAGGAGATGCGGCGGCTCATCAACGAGGCGGAGAAGACCGTGGTGGTGGCGCGCGCGCAGGAGAAGGACCGCGAGCGGCAGGTGACGGAGGCGCGCGGCGCGCTGGCGCGGCAGGACCTCCACGTGACGGAGGCGATCCAGCGCGTGAACCGGCACCAGACCATCACGAGCCGCAACGTCATCACACTCTGCCTGGATGCCGTCCTGGACCCGGACCCGGCCATGGCGCCGCTGTTGGCGGAGCGGCGGCGGCTGCGGCTCGCGCTGACGCGCGCCGAGGCGGCGCACACGCACTCGCGCCGCAGCGTGCTGCTGCACGAAGAGGCGCTGCGCGTGGCCAAGCGCGCGCTGGCGGCGCTGGCCCCCGAGGTGAACGCCTCGGACGAGGCGGCCGCGGCGCACCGCAGCATGGTGGCGCGCTCCAGCGCGCAGGCCGTGCTCAAGCAGATCCCGCTGCTGGCCAAGAGCCTGGCGGGCTTCATCGCCTTCCAGCAGGAGCGCAACGCCTCGGCCGCGCGCCGCATCGAGGCCAAGCGTGAGGAGCTCGCCGAGCACATGCGTTTGTGGGCGGACGAGGCGCCCAGCGAGCTCAAGGAGATCAAGCGCCGGCTCGCGGAGTTTGAGGGCATCCAGGGCCGGTCCGCCGAGAACCTCGCCAAGATCGCCGCGGACCAGCGCGCGCTCTGGCTCGAGGGCCTCGCCGAGGCGGCCACCGAGGCGGCTGCCGATGGCGCGGAGGCTTCGGGCGGCGGCAACCTCGGCGAGTTCGTCAAGGCTGGCGCCGCCTCGGCCAAGCAGGCCGTGTTGCCGGCCTCCGTCATCGTGCGCCTGCAGCGCTGCCTCACGGAGCTGGACGCCGCGCTGCCGGCGAGCGACGAGGGCGTTGCGTCCATTCGCGCTGCCGTGCACGACATTCTCCTGCGCACCAACGTATTCGCGCCGCGCCCGCCGAGCCCCAAGAGAGCTGCTCCTGCTCCTGCAGCTGCTACTGCTGCTACTGCTGCTGCTGCCGCCGCTCATCCTGCTGCTGCAGCTGGCGGCCCTGTCAGGCAGGCGGCCACCTCGTCCGCGGACGTCATCATCGTGGAGGAGACCAAGGACGCTTCCGAGGAGCCCGAGCTCCGCATGGTGCCGGTGTCGAAGCATGGTCAACACGGGCAGCACCAGGTCGTCCTGCACCAGCACCAGCACCAGCATGCGCATCATGAGGAGGAGCATCACTCTCGTTCGTTCATGGATAAGGTCGCCGACGCCTCCGGCTTTGCTGCTGACAGCGAGGACGAGGGCGAGGACGAGGACTCCAACGGCGGCGGCTGCATCCTGCAGTGAGCGAGTGTATGCGAGGTGGGCGACCGTGGTAGGGTACCATCAACCCTCGATCTTGATTGATAAACAAGCCAAGTTCTCGTGTGTGTGACTTGTGTGTGATGTTGACTGGTCGATGTGAGTGCTTGTGCAAGCTTGCGCGTCCACGTGCGTTCGCGAGCGATGACGGGCGATGACAAGCGCAGGTGAAGTGAGGCAGGCGTCAAGGCGCGGCGCGAAGCGCGACGGGCGCTCAGCCAACGCGCGACGGCCGCCACGCGTATGACGGCCGCCTGCCAGTGCTTGACTTGAAAGAAGAGGATGCTGACTGTGCGTGGGTTCAGTGGCCCGCTGCGCGTGGCGCGCCGCGTGAGCACGGCATCGAAGGCAAAGCTCATGTCACGGTGATCAGAGTGTCGTCGAGCCGTCACGCAGCAAGCAAGCACCTCGTGCCGAAGCTGGCGGCGAGGCGGCCCCACAAAGCCCGCGGTGCGAAGCTGCCGAAGCATACCGCACAAACAAGCCGCATGCCCTGCCATGCCGCACGAACAACACCAGCCACTGCCGCCAGCACTGTCGCGAGGCGCGCGAGAGAAGGCCAATCCGTCGAAAGCAAAGGACAAGCCCCCGCAAGCGCCACGCCTGCGGGCGGCCGCTCCGCTTGCCCCCCACGCCGCACATCTCCAAGCAGCGCAGCCACGGGTGCCGCCGCGCTCACTGTGGCCCCACCGTGCGGGGCCGCCCCTGGCGCGTGCCGGCCTGAGGCTCAACCCGGGGCCACTCCGGCCCGCCCGCCCACGGCGCCCTGCCCGCGCAGCGCGCCCGCCCTGCGGCTGCTGCCGGCGGCGGCGAGGTCCGCGGGGCCCGCCGGCGCCCGCCGCGCGCCCGCCTCCGCCGCGCCCGCCGCGCCCGCCGCGCCCGCCGCGCCGCGCGCGGCCGGCGTCGCGGCCCCGCATCGTGGCGCCAGGACTGTGGTCGTGAGGTGCGCGCCCGCGCTCCGAGAAGCTCCGCTGACTGGCGGGGCCAAGATGGCGGCCCGCCTGCCAATCGCCGCACTTGCGCGTCCTCCTCCAGCCCCTTCCGCCGCGGAGCTCCTCCGCGGCGGCGGCGCCCTCGCGCGGCGCCGCCGCGGCCGCCGGCCGCCGGCCTCTCGCCGCGGCGCGCGGCGCGGCGCGCCGTCGCGCCGCGCCGCGCCGCGCCTGCCTGCCGCGCGCGCGGGGCACCATCATCACGAGCGAGGCCCAGGACCGCGCGTTCCCGTCCCCTCTGGCGGCGGCCGCGGTTGCGGCGGCGCGCGCAAGCGCGCTATGCGCGCGCGCAAGGCCCCGCGCGCGCGCCGCAAGTAGCGGAACGCGCGCGGGCGGGGAACGCGCGCGCGCAGGGGGGGGAACCCGGGGCGCGCGGGGAGCGCCGCGCGGGCCCGCTCGCAACGCGGCGCAGCAGGCAACCGGCGGCAAGCAAGCAAGCAGGCAACAAGGCGGCCCGCCCAGGCCGGCGGCGCGCGGCGCGGCGCGGCGCGGCGGCGCGCGGCGCGGCGCCGGGCGCGGCGGCGGCACTGGCGGCATTGGCGGCGAGCGGCGGCGAGCGGCGGCAGCGGCAGCGGCGGCGGCCGCGCGGCGCGCGGCCGCGCGCGGCGCGGCGGCGGACGGCGACTCGTTCGAAATCCGCCGCGCGTCACGTGATTGTTGAGTGGCGGCCCCATCCTACATTCCATCCATCTCGACAGCGCGCAGCGCGCATCGCGCGGGCGGCGCGCGGCGGCGCGCGGGCGGCGCGCGGGCGGCGGCGCGGCGCCGGGGCGTGCCTGCCCGCCTGCCCGCCTGCCGGCCTGCGCTGGCCTGCGCTCGCCTGCTGCCTGCCTGCCTGCCCGCGCGCTGCCTGCATTCATCCATCCCTCGGCGGAGGCGGAGCGCGACGGCGGCGCCAACGCGCTCGTGCGAGCCCAGCCGAGCAGCGCCGCGCGGCGCAGCGCAGCGCGGCGCAGCGCCGCGTGACGGGCGAGGAGGACGCGACGCGCGCGAGGAGGACGGCGGCAGCGCCGCGCCGCGCCGCGCCGCGCCTCGCCCGCGAGCAGCCGCGCGGCGCAGCGCAGGGCGCCTGCGAGCCGAGTGAGGCGAGCCGAGTGAGGCTCGGCTCGGCTCGGCCCCGCGCGTGGCGGGAAGCGCGGAAAAGGACGAGCGCCCGGGCTCGCTGGAAGGGAGGGAGCGCGCGGCGAGCGGCGCGACAGCGGCGCGGCGCGCACGAGGCGAGGAGGAGGAGGGGGAGGGGGAGGCGCGCGAGGAGGAGGCCCGCGGCAGCTGGCCAGCCGGCCAGGCGGCCAGGCGGCCAGCCGCAGGAGGCATGAAGAAGGCCGCGGGCTCGCCCGCCGCGGCCGGCGCGCAGAGCCGCGAGCAGGAGCAGGACGAGGCCGCGGCGGACGCGGACCCGGAGGAGGCGGTCGAACAGGGCGGCAGGCCGCCGCCCGCGCCACCGCCAGGCGAGGAACGCACGGCGGAGGAAGCAGAGGCGGCCGCCGCCATCGGCGGCCTGCGAAGCTCGACCCGGCGCCAGCAACAGGACGAGCAGGAGCAGGAGGGAGGCGAGCATGACGGAGAAGAGGGCGAGGAGCGGCGAGGAGACAAGCCGGCTGTCCAATTCAAGCCCGTGCCGAGCGCGTGCCTGGCGTGCCGCAAGTCGCGCGTAAAGTGCGATCGCCTGCTGCCCTGCGCCAGGTGTCGCAGGCTCGGTATTCCGTGCGAGCCGCAGCTGCGCACCCGCGGCCGCCCACCCTCGGGCGCGTCCAAAGCAGCCGCAGCAGTGGCATCGGCAGCAGCTTCAGCAGTGCCCAAAACAGCCGGAGCGGCCGCCGGTGGCACCTTCAGTAGCAGCAGCTCCAGCAGCAGCAGCAGCTCCAGCAGCTCCAGCTCCAGCAGCACCCCAAGCGCGGCACCCGCGTCCAGGGCCAAGCCCAAGGCCGCCAGGTCCACCACCAAGGCCAAGGCCGCGGCGCTGGCGTCCTCGTCGCCCGTGGCGACCAAGAACCCGGCTTCGCCTGCGTCGTCGTCCATGTCGTCCACTTCCTCCACCGAGCGCCAGTCGCCCACGGCCGCAGCCATGACTCTGGCGCCCGCCGGTACGCCGCTGGCGAACCTACAGCGGTCCATCCTCAACATGCAGGACATGGAGTGGTTCCAGTCGCTGCAGAACAAACAGCATTCGTTCCTGCAAGCCCCCTCGCCGCACGGCAGTGCCAGCAGCCCCGCCAGCACCACCTCGCCGCTCGCCGGCCTCAACATCGCGTCCATCGGCTCGCCCTCGAGCGCGGCAGGCTTGCGCCTGCCCCTTGTGGACAGTTCCGTCGCGCACCCACCTGAACTTCATTCGCCTGCGGAGCAGCAACATCAACAGCAACAGCAGAAGCGCCACGGTCACACGGCCAACACCTCCGGCCCAGGTGCAGCCACTGGGTCCTCCTCGACTTCCGCCGCCGCCGCCGCCGCCGGCGCCTCCAGCGGTGGCAAGAGCAGGAGCAGCGTCAACGCCCCGCCCTACCGCATGCCAAGCACCGCGTCGCTCGGGTCGCTAGGTTCGGCGCCCTCGCCCATGAGCACTTCAGCCTCTCTGGGCGCCACCGCCGGCGGGCCGGCCTCGCCTCTCCACGCGTCCATGACGGCACCTTGGCTGCCCGGAGTCGTTGGCCAGGCCCACGGCGACGCCGCCAGCCTGGCCGGCGAGGGCCGCCAAATGCACTGTGTTCCCATTGAAGCACTGGCCGAAGCCTTCGTGGATCTCTTCCACAAGAACGCCATCAACCCGGCCGCCGTCACGCGCTTCGTGCGTCTCTGCCTCTTCCTCTACCGCGCCAAGCCGCTCGACCAGCTCCGTGACTTTGCGGACCGCGCTGCCGGCGTGCTCCAGCTCAGCCTCGTTGATCTCTACCAGGAGCAGACCGAGGCGCTCCAGCGCGCCGCCAAGGACCCGGACGCCTCCGAAGCCGCGGCGCGCGCCGAGATGCTTTCGCGCCATTTTGGTTTCCGCGAGAAGTGGGCCGTCGAAGGCTCCGCCTTTGCCGAGCTCTCAGTGGCCGAGGGCATCCTCACGGCGCGCTGCAACCCGCTTTGGAACCGTCTTTTCCCCAACAATGAGGTCCTCGCCAGCATGGGCCTGCTCGACGCGATCGCGCTACCCTTTCCGGAGCGCGAAGGCGCCGCGCTCTTCCACGAGCTCGCTGAGATTGCGCTTACGCAGACCGAGGACAATCTCGTCGCGCGCAAGGTTCTCAGCATGTACCTCGGAGGCACCGCACACACCATCTCCGCACTCGTCGACATGCACGTTGCCATGACCGACGACGGCAGTGTTGCGCAGTGCACGCTGCGCGCGCTGCCGCTCCCAGAGAGCCCCAGCTTTGGCGTGCGTGAAGGCTGCATCTTTCACTCCCAATACGAGCTGCAGTCCCTCGCGCCGCGCTACGACCATCAACACCACCACCAACAATATCCCAATCACACCTCTATGCTTACTCGTATCCGCCTACCACGCGGGGGTCCCTCGGTGACGCCCGGCACAGGGGGCACTAAAGCGTATTAAGAGGGTACTTTACTCCCGATTTGCTCCAAAAAAGTGGCCTAGAGTCTGGCGAAGTTAGTTCCGCATTCGATCAAAAACGCAGCGATGGGGCCGAGCTTGAAGAGGCCCACTCGAAGCGACCCAAGGCTCCTGCCCCCTATTCATTTTGGCCGAAGGCGTGGTGGTTAGGATGAGATGAGCTCGGCAGTTCGCCCAGAGCGGCTTTGGGGGGAGCTCGCGCGCGACTTCGTCGCGGAGCGCGCTGGAGCCGCAGGCGCTGCGGCGCGCGGCTGCAGGCGGCCCTGGCGGGTGCCTTGTGCCTGCTCTCAGCTCGCACGCCCCTGCCGCAGCGCTTGGACGTGGAGTCGGGCCCGCACTGCGACATCATGGCATCGGCGAGGCCTAACCACCGCGTGGAGGACGACAGCGACAGCGACAGCGACAGCGAGTTCGTGCCCCTGGACAAGCGGGACACAGGGGACGAAGACGAAGAAGGAGAGGAGCTTGGCGACGAGGATGCTCGTGCTGAGGCCGCTGCGCAGCAAGACTTCGAAGACATACTTGCGTTGGTCGACGAACCGACGCTTGGTGCGAGTGCATGTTCGAGGTCTGCCTCATTCAGCACAAGACCGTTCCGGGGCTCGCAGTCTCGCCGGATGGAGTCGCTCGCGTCCGGCTTCCAGGCGCGGAGTGCGACGCATCGTCAGTACTATGCAGCGTCGAGATCAAGACGCGCGTCGCGCCTGGAGGCGCGGTAGACGCACGTATCGTGAGCACCCAGATGAACACGTGGGGGACGAGACTTGGTGGAAGGCCATACCTGCCGAGCACCGCGCGCAAGTCTTGCACCAAGCTGTGGTCCTCCAAATCGATCACGTGCTCTACGTTGCTGCCAGCACGAGTTCGTGTTTGTACGCCTGCCTCGTTGAAGTGCCTCCGGACGCCCGGCTCGCCATGGAGCGCGCTCTGAAACCGTGGGCGGACAAGCTCACGACATGGGCGCACCAGAGCATCGACAGCGGGTGCGCCGCCCAAGCCACCTGCCATCTTCGGCGAGGAGGAGGGGGCGGTGCTGAGCTCGCACTTCCGGCTGTGGCGCGCCATGCGCAAGCTTGTCGCTCTGAAGGGGCCCATGCGGCCCGTGCATGTCATCAAGTGCTTACCGCAGGAGCTATACAACGTCGCAAAGGGCGGCGTCGACGGAAGCACACAGTACGTGGAGCAGATCACCAACACGCAGTGCATGAATCTGAGCTGCGACCAGAACATCGCGTTGCGCACGTACAAGCAGCTCGTTGTCAACGCCATCGTGGTCTACCGCTACTTACAGGCTGCGAGGAAGAGCAACCTCGAAGACAGCGACGGGCTAAAGGCCCTCCGCGACAAGGTGAACCGCTCTGAAGCGCTCAGCACTGTCTCGTTCCGCCTCACTGTCGACATGGTCCGTCACGTCTACAGGAGCAGGCAGCTCGATACGGCGCAGGTGGAGTTCAACATGCAGCCAAGCATGCCCAAGCCCACTGGGCTCACCAGGGAAGCGGCGAGGGACCTCGTGACCGCCGGTAAGCGCAAGCGAACCCCCGAGTTGCAGAAGTTCTTCAACCACGGCCAAGCCCGCGACATCCGCCTCGATGCCGCACTGCAACATGACTCAGAGGCAGCGGGAAAGGCATCCTTCAACGCCAACAACAAGAGGATTCCCGCCAAGCGGCTCTGCGTCATCTGCGGCAAGCAAACGCACCGTCGTTGCACCATCTGCGGTGTGCCTCTGCACGTGTTCATGAGAAAGAATGAACGCACAACCTGCTTTTCCAAGTGGCACACGCGCGTGCGCGTCGAGCCTCACGAAGGCTTCAAGAAGCGCAAGACAAACGTCAACGGAACACCTTCGCCCATTTGCCTCGATCATGTCGATTCGAGCAGCGCCAGTGCCTCGTCCGGTACCCCTACAGCGCAGAGCAGGAACGACCACGTAGCCCAAGCCAGCTACACCGACACCCCATCAAGCCATAGTTCAAGATCCTCTCGCAGCAGCCTCAGCACGAGTCCATCGTGCCCTTGATGCAGCCCAAGTTGGCCTCAGCATCCGCACAGGCCAGTCGGAAGTGACCAACACTTTACGCTTCCATACAAACCCAGTAGTTGAAAGTTCCAAAAATGATTAGAATCATGATAGCAACAGGTCAGTCGAGCGCAAGCAGGAGAGCCGATTTACTAGGGATAATATGGCTATCCTGATTAAACTCCGTCTAGGGCGATGGGATTGGGATATCAGCAACAGCAGCAGCAACAACAACAACAACAACAACAACAACAACAACAACAACAACAACAACAACAACACTTCGTGCACCCTCAGTCGCAGCTTCAGCCTCCGCACCCGCCGCAGCAACAACATTCTCAGCTCCAACACCATCCATACCAGGCCACAGCCTCCCCTCGGTCCGGCATGAGCATCATGATGGACCTGGTGGGCGGCAGCAGGCGCCCCGCGCCAGACTTGCACACTGGCGCTGAGGGAGGCCTGTCTCGGTCCTCCTTTGATGAGACCAAACGCCCCCGCGTCCTGACGCCCATCTCTTCGGTTGTCGGCCCCCAGCCGAGGCCTGATCCTCAAGAAGACCCGCCAGCGGCCCCGCCCTCACCCGAAGCTCAGCAGCCCCAACCCAAGCGCCAAGCTAGATCAGTCGCCTCCGAGTCCATCCCGGACAGACCCATACCCGACTCCAAGCATCATCCCCAGCCGCAGCAGCAGCAACAACAGCAGCAGCGTTGAGTGTGCCGCCCACTTCCACTTCCCTCTGCATGTGTCTTCTACCTGCCTTTCACTCCTGCCCTGACATGACTCAGGATCCACCTACTTGCCTGTCTAATGGCGTCGCCCCAGCTGACGAGGTCCGTCTGTTCGTCGGACCTTGTCATGGCTTGGCGGCGCGCGTTTGAAAAAATCCAGATGTTTTCTCGTGACAAAAGTAACGCTTTCCTTTGCCTTCATGGTACCAACCACATTCTGACAAGAACCTTGCTCACCACAAATCAGTTTTACTTACTCTGCTTCTCACGCCACACTTTAAAGGCCTGCAGACTACCTGGCAAAAAGACAGCAGGGTCTGCCTGCAGAATCTCCTCCGGCGACATGAGCTCCACCGACTGCACTTCAGCCTCCTGCAGCTTGAGCCTCTCCACCGGAACGTCAACTGTCGCGGTGAAGATCGTGCCCCACGTGCGCTCAGCGCCATCCTCATACCACATGGCCGTAACGTGCTCCAGTGCCAGGTCATGGAGACCCATCTCCTCAGCCATCTCGCGGTGCGCGTTCGTCAGGTACGACTCGCCCGCACCAAGCACGCCGCCCGGCGCCGGGTCCAAGAGCCCGGGCCCAGAGTCCTTGAGCATCGACCGCCGCTGCACGTAAATCTTGCCCGTCGGCGCGTTCTGAATCACCACGTACGAGCACCGTGAGATCAGGTTGAAGGCGCGCACCACAGCACGCTTGGCCGACGTCACGACCTGGTCCTCACGGTCCACCACGTCCACCTCCTCAAAGGCCGACAGCCGTGAGTACCGCGCGTGCAGCGCGCGCAGGTCCTCCTCCACGCGCGCGCGCAGCTTCTCGTTGTCGCCGTCGTTGCTGATCTCCACATGCGCCACCTCGCGCCGCTGCTCATTCGAGATCTGCGCGTTGATGCGCACCAACGCGTCCTCCTCGCTCAGCTGATTGCGCTTCATGAGCCGCTCCTTGGCCACCTCGCGCTCCGCCGTCACCACCCACACTTCGTCCACGAGGTCCATCCACTTCGCCTCGATCATCACGGCCGCCTCGATCACGATCAAGAGCGCCTCGCCCTCGCTGGCCTCCGCGCACAGCGCCGCCACGCGCTCGCGCAGCAGCTCCTTGATGGCGGGCCACACGATCCCATTCAGCGCCTCCAGCTCCGCCTTGTCTGCAAACACGATGCTGCCCAGCACCTTCCGGTCCACGGTCCCGTCCTCGCTGTTCACGATGCGCTCGCCGAAGTGCTCCACCAGCTGCTCCAGGCACTTGGTCCCGGGCTTGTACGCGTCGTGCCCGAAGTGGTCCGCGTTCAGGACCGTCGCGCCGTGCTCCGCGAACAGCTCGCACACGGTGGACTTGCCGCTCGCGATGCCGCCCGTCACGCCCACCACCACCGCGTTGCTCGGCGTGCGCGGCGAGGCGTTCTCCTTCGACGCCGGCGCGCGAACGGACGAAGGGGACGCGCCCATGCTAGCTGCTCGCCGCGGCCGCCGCTCCCGCGCCCAGCACAGCCGAGTCGCCGCCTGCCTCCAAACTCGAAGGCGCTCTGCAGGCGCGCAGGCAGGCGCGAAGCGCACCGCGCTCATTCCGTCAGCAGCGCAGGACTCGGACCACCGGGCGGGCCTCCATGGCGGACGGGGCGGAGGACCAGCCTGCCAGGCTGCTAGCTAGGCTGCGCTGCAAGGAGAACAATGCTGGCGGGCGTCGCTGTCCTCTCGCGCGTTGTCCTTTTGGTGGTGCAGTCTGAGTCAGTATGGTACTTGACTGTACCGCATTCCAGAGCGCCTCGTGCCGCCATCAACAAGAGTTGAGCGCCGCGAGCTTGTACGTGGTGCAAGCCTTCAAGCCTTGAGTCATGTCGGCCCGCAGTTACATGAAGAATAGTACAGATTAGGCTTGTCAGCAGCGACGTTAGCACGCAAGCCAACGCGAGGCTGTCCTGCTCACGCCTGTTAGCAGCTTAGTGCGCCAGGGATTCGTCGTCAGCGCGCACGCCAATGCGAGACTGTCCTGCTCACGATCTCGGTCTTGAGGCCTGCACAAAAGCCCAGAGCGAAGAGAGGAGCGCTTCGCCAGAAGGCACGACAGAGGGTTTGGACGATAGCGCGCAAGCCAATGCGAGGCCGTCCTGCTCACGCTCGTCGGCCTTGAGACCAGATGGCGCAACGAGGAGCAAGCCTTCAAGTCATGTCGACCCGCAGTTACATGAAGAATAGTACAGATTAGGCTTGTCAGCAGCGACGTTAGCACGCAAGCCAACGCGAGGCTGTCCTGCTCACGCCTGTTAGCAGCTTAGTGCGCCAGGGATTCGTCGTTAGCGCGCACGCCAATGCGAGACTGTCCTGCTCACGATCTCGGTCTTGAGGCCTGCACAAAAGCCCAGAGCGAAGAGAGGAGCGCTTCGCCAGAAGGCACGACAGAGGGTTTGGACGATAGCGCGCAAGCCAATGCGAGGCCGTCCTGCTCACGCTCGTCGGCCTTGAGACCAGAATGCGCAACGAGACGCTTCACAAGGAGCGCGAGATGCACGGCGGAGAAGTCTTCCACGTCGCCTGATACATCGTACAGAAGCACATCATGCATGAGGCGCTTCGGGCAAACGCCCTTGGCCAAGCTGCGCTGCAAGACGCTGCGCAACTCGTCCAAGAGCGCACGAGCGCGGTATCCGGGCTCAGGGGCCGCGTCGCGTGAGGGGAAAAGAGCCTTGAGTAGCTTGACGGCATCGAGGGCCCCATCCTGCCGCTTGGCGTGCTGCACAAGCGTCTGCACACTTTCTTGGCTCAAGCGCGCGCCGGCATGAGAAAGCGCGGCCACCAAGTCATCCTGGGCGATCAGTGGCGCCGCCTTGAGAGCAGCGCGCAGCGAGAAGGCGTCCTTGGCGCACACCGCGCGACGCAGCTCAAGCCAGTCCGCAGCCGGCGAGCTCCAGCTCGTTCCTGAGTTCGAGTTGACGTTGACGTCCTCGCTTGCACAACTTTCGCTGGCATCGTCTTCGTCGTTCTCGCGGTCATCGAAGTGCTCGTGCTCGCTGTCAGACCTGGCGGGATTCTCACGGCGCGCCACGAGGCGACGCGCCACGGCTGCAAGCACGCCGGCGCTCACAAAGGCGCGCTCCTGCAGGCCATGCTCGAGCAAAAACCTGGTAATCTGCTCGTCGCTCGCCTGTGTCCTCTTGCGCATGATGGACGCGAATCTCGCCACCGAAACCGAGGCCGGTGCGCCCGCCTCGTTACGCCTGCCCGTGAGCCTCTCAAAGGCCTCCGTCGCCAGCCCGTCGCCCTCCGCGAAATGGTCCACGACAAAGTCCTCCAGCGACTGGCCCTGCTCCGGGCCCGGGGGCACCGCCAGCGCCCCGAGCACCGCGACGACCGCGGCGCGGAGCGAGTCCATGTCAATCTTTGCGCCACCTGCCGCCTCGAGCGGCCCATCCGTGAAGGCGCGCAGCACATGGTCCAGCTCCCACTCCTGGAATTCGAAGGCCGTCAACGCCAGCAGCGGCTGAAGCTTGCGGGCGGTCGCATGCCGCGGCGCCCGACGATGCTGCGCGAGCGCATCCAAGGCGGCCAAGACTTTGGGCCCATGCACGCGGCAGACCTCGACGAGCACGCGTTGCGCATGGGCCGGGTTGAAGGCGATCAGGTCCCGCACGGCCCGCATGCGCACCGCGCCTCGCTCCGTGAGCGCGTCCAGGAGCTCGCGCATGCCCTGGGTCGACGGCGGGTGAGCACCTGCCTTGCGCAGGAGCTCGCGGACGTCCCGGCGCGTCACAAACCCTGGCGTCACGGAGCGCCGGCGCGCATCCTTGTCGAGCGCGGCCCTCGCAAGCTCCAGCATGAGGTCGGTGTCCGGAAGCTGCAGGCGCACGCAGTCCTCCGCACTCGTCAGAACTGCCGCGACGCGCGCCTGCAGCTGCGCCACGACCTCCTTGCGCACCTCTTCCACGCGCAGCGCGCGCGCTCGCTTCTCGCGCTCCTCCTTGATGCCGCGCTCGTCGGCGTCGAGGCGGTGCGCAATTTTCTCAAACTCCACCTCGAGCGACTTCCGCGCGCTTCGGCCGTCGCAGCGCAATCTGCGCACGAAGAGCGTCACGGCCCCGTCCTCCGGCACGCCCGCAGTGGCAAACCGCAGGTCGCGGCACGGCACCATGGCGTTGGCGCGACCCGCGAACACGTTGCAGACCGCGAAGTCCTCCTCCTGGTTGCGGCGCACCCAGACGGCCGCGGGCCGGCCCGTCGGCGCACCGGCTGCCGCAGATGTTGCTCGTGATGCTGCCATGCGCCTTGGCGTCGCAAGGAGGAGGGACTGCACAAGGCGCGAGCCCTGCGACCCGGCGCCGTCTTCGTGCACCTGGAGGTAGCCATGACGGACAAGCTCGACATCGCGCTCCGGAACGCGGGCGCCCCACACGCAAAAAATATCCGTGACCCGCGCGCGCCGGAAGGCATGCACGTCGGCGTAATCGCGCCGCGCGGCTCGGCGCACCCAGATGCCGAGGTCTTGGCCCATGGCGCGCTCGAAGCCAGCCTCGACGAGGTTCTGCACGAGCTTGTCCGCCGGCTTGGCCGGCAGAAAGCGCACGTCCACGACGGCGGCAGGCTCCTCGCGCATGCAGGCGCCCGTGAGCCAGGCGGCGTGCTCGCAAACGACGGGGACACGATCGCCGAGAAAACGAGCAAGGACATCACGGTCGATCCCGCCCGCGCCGCGCACGTCCAGGTAGCGCATGACAACGTGCTCGAGCTCTGCATCCGAGAGGCCGTCTGCGCGGCCACGCAGCAACTGCTTGGCGAGCCTACGAAAGCCGTGCGCGCGCACGATGAGCCCCTGGCGCGCGCCGCGGCCGCCGCCGCGCTCCGTCCAGCGCGCCAGCGTGCGGTCCGGCCCGCCATCCAGGTCCGCCAGCACATTGAGCTTGCGGTGCAGGGCGTCGGCCACGGCCTCGAGCTCGAGTGAGGAGCGTGCAAAGCAGGCCGATGCGCCCGCAAAGGAGCGCAGGCCTTCGCCGTAGACCTCGTGCAGCAAGACGGCCGCGCCGCGCACAAGGCCCACGTCCTCGTTCGTGAGCCTGCCGCGCCAGCCCGCGACCACGCGCAGGAAGCGCTCCGCCATGCGCACGCATTCTTTTGGTCCTTCTCGAGCCTTGCGCAGAGTCTCATCGAAGGCGGCGCGCAGGTCCTCTTCGACGAAGCCCGCGCCGGGGGCGCGCACGTCGCGCACGAGCTGCTCGAGCCACGCGCGACTCGCCGCAGACGCCTTCTCCATGCCTGCCTCGCGCGGGCTCGCTCTGCGTGAATCCGCTCTGGCTGCTCGCATGGCGCCTCGCGCCGACTGCACGCGATGTTGCATCCGCAGACTTGATTGGCGCGCCACGCGCGGCTTGACCGTGAACTTGACTGCGAAGCCGTAGTGGAGAACGGAGACCGTTGGGAGTGTGCGCGCGCACTTCTGATCCGCAGCGCAGGTTCGCAAAAAGTGCGGAGCCACCGAGTGCTGCGCACAGAGTAGCATCGCTGGAGCGCGAGGTCGCAGCCATGGAGGCGGAGCTGCGCGAAGTGGAGACGGCGCGTGCGCTGCTGAGCGAGCTGCGTGAGCTGCTGCCGGAGCTGCTGGGCCGGTGCCAGCGCGTGGCCAAGGCGCGCGCGCAGCTCCTGGCGGGCCCCGAAGACACGGATCGCGTCAAGCGGAGGCTCGGCAAGGCCGAGGAGGAGCGCGACGCGCTGCGCGTGTACATTTTGGAGCGCGTCGATGCGGCCGGCGACGCTGTCGCGGACGTGCGAAGGGTCGTCATGGCATGCGTTTCCATGGACGACCGCGTCCTGGAGAAGCCGCTCATCGTGGCGGTGCCCGAATTCTGCAAGTCAGTGCCGGCGCGGCGCAAGCAGCTCCTGGTACGCATGAAGCAGATTCGCGCCACGCAGTCGCTCATGGCGGGCGCCTCCGAATCCGAGGCGGGGCAGGCAGTTCCCGCGAACGACGCGGACGCGCAGGAGGCCGCTCTCAGGCAACACCTGGGACGCCTGCACCGGCTTCTCACCCGGTTTGAGCGGTGCACGCACCACCTCGACCGCGTCAAGAGCGAGTCATACATTTGCCGCCTGGAGACGGAGCGCGCCGCGCTCAAGAATGAGCAGGAGGCCGTACGCGGGCTTTTGCAGGCTTGGATCGAGCGCAACGAACAGCACGGCGGCCGCGCCTGGGATGCGCACCATGAGGTCGTGTGCGCCATGGTGTCGGCTCTGGAGGACGACATCGAGGACGTCTCTCTGTCGGTGGCGATGCGTGAGGACATCGCGCCCCTCCTCGCCAAGGACAAGGCGAGCCGGCCGGCGCGCGCGCGGCCGGCGTCGCAAGCATCAAGGGCGTCGTCGGGCGCGCAGAAGCAGAGCCAGAAGCAAAGCCAGCAGCCGCTTGGGCGGAACACGCGGCCGCTTCGCGGCAAGGCGCTGTCGCAGCCGACGACGTCGCGCCGCGACGAAGACGTTGCCGGCCTGTCCATCTCCGGCCTGTCTCTCTAAGTTTTAGGAAAAGGAGAGGGCGTCTGAAAGGAAAGTGTTCTTGGGCGAACTGCGCTAGCGCGCAGGCGCAGGCGAGGACAGAACGACAAAGGTACTTTGCAGTTTGCTTTTTTTGGTTGTTTTTCGGGTGTGGCCTACAGTAGTGTTTCCGTCTCAGTCGTGGCGGTTCTTGACGACGCGGACGATGTGCTCCGTGGGAGTCAGGCAGCGGATCTCAATGTCCGCTCCGCTGAGGCAGTCGCGCTGCGAGCCAGCGAGCATAATCTGAGCGACGACCTCCATAAGCTCATCGGGCTCGAGGTCCTCCTTGTGGTAGCTCTCCACGAGACCCAGCAGGCTCGACTCCGCGGTACCCGACACGGCGTAGGGCGCAAAGACCGGGGCGCCAAGCAAGTCCAGGCCGCTGATGAAGGGCTCAAAGCCGCTGCCATCCTTCTTGGCCTGCAGGCCGGCCACCACGGGGCCCACGAACCTTGGGCCGAACCGGTGGCCGTACAGGTACGAGCTGAGCATGGCGTTAAACACCGACGGCTTCATCAGACGGTGCTCGCGCATCTCGTACGAGTTCACCTTGAGCTGCATCTGGTGGTGAAGCGACATGACGTCCGTCGCCAGGCCGGACGAGGCGAACAGGATCCGGTCGTTCATCTTCCACACGCGGCTATCGTTCGTCGCCACGGTCAGCGCCTGCTGGCCCAGGCGCTGATCGCAAGCGACCACCACGCACTCCTTGCCGGCGCACGCCACCACAATGCCGCCGTTGTAGTCCATGATGGACCTGCGTCGCGCAACCAGAAGCCTCGTCAGTTCACCCTCTCTCTCTCTCTCTCCCGCGGCGCACGACCAGCACAGCTACGCCCGCACGATTATGCGCACGGCCTGGCCTGCCCTCTCGCTCGCTTCCTTCGCTCGCCGCCCTGCGCGCGCGCGAGCGCCGCCCGCAGGGCGTACGTGCGGCTGGGTATCTATCCCCTCGCCCCCTCCGCCCCTCCATCCCCACGTACATGGTGGCCTTCGCCCGAGGCGCCGCGGCCAGAGCAGAGCTAGAGACGCCGCGCGCGAGCCCCTTCGCCGCCGCCGCCGCCGCCGCCGCCGCCGCCGCGCAGGTGCCGCGCGCAATGCAGTCTGCCCGCGCCGCGCCGCCGTTGACGGCCAACAGGACGAAGAAGCAGAGAGAGGCAAAGAAAGAAAGAAAGAAGCCGCCTTCGCTCGGGTTCGCCGCTGCGGACCCCGTGTGCGCGGGAACGCGGGAACGGGGAACGCGGGGCAACGCGGACGCAACGCGGCGCAAGCCGCGCAACGCGGCGCAACGCGGGGACCGGCTCAGGCTGAGCGCGCCCGGCGAGCTCAGGAGCTACTAGCTCAGCTGCGGCGAGCTGGAGGGCAGACGAGCTGCGAGGCCGCGGAGAGGAGCGCGGGAGAAAGGCCGGCGAGCGCGAAGGCGGTGCCCGCGGCAGGTTCTGGCACTTGCATGGCCTGGAGCTGGATCTTGATCGTGTCTTCGTCGATGCGGAGAATGCAGGAGAACCTGGCTGCCTGCTGGCGGCTGCTGGTGGCTGAGACGGGCTCTTGTCTCTGTCTCTTCAAGGTGCAGTGGATGTTTGCCTTGCCTTGCCTTGCCTTGCCTCGCTCGTCTCCCCTCCGGGTACCCATCGCATTCTCGCTTGCTGCACGCGAGACATCACCACGGGCCGCTGCGGCCCGCGGCTCCCAGCTTGCCGAGCTGTGGCTCGGACTCGACTGGCTGCTGCCGCTCTCCAGGTTCTCCTCGGACGCTGCAGTGAGCAGGTTCGTGGTGGTTGGTCCTTCTTGGACGCGGCTTGCAAGCCTTGCACGTGCGTGGTGACCTGCAAGAGCGAGTCTCGCTCGCGGCTCGCGCTGCAAAGCCGCAACGCACGCGACGCGAGGCGACGCGACGCGACGCAGGCCGAGCGGCGGCGGGGCTCTGCGGAGGGGGGGAGGATGCTCGCGCAGCGCGCGGCGCGAGGCGCGGCGCCCGCGGCGCGGCGGACGCTGTCGTCGGCGGCGGCCGCGCACACCAAAAAGCGCAGCTGGGCGGGCCTCGTGGCACGCGCGGGCCTGGGCCTGGGCGTGGCGGGCGCGGGCGCCGTGGCGTACCGCGCGCAGACGGATGAGGGCACGGCGCGCGCGCTGACGTTCTGGCGCGTGGTGCTGCCCAAGTTTGCGGCGTACAAGTGGACGCAGTGGTGCGTCCGCGACTGGCCCGAGGCCGAGCAGAGCCGCGCGTTCAACGAGCTGCACGACGAGTTCGCGCCCCAGGTACGCGACGCGGTGGTGGAGCTCAAGGGCTTCATGCTGAAGCTGAGCCAAATCATGTCCATCGCCCCGTCGGACTTTTTCCCGGAGCAGTACATGTCGTGGTGCATCGATATGCAGGACAAGGCGCCGGTGACGCTTGCGCCGGGCGAGGCGGAGCGCATGGTGAGCGAGAGCCTGGGGCGGCCGCTGGAGGAGGTCTTCTCGGAGTTCGACTCCGTGCCGGTGGGCAGCGCGTCCATTGGCCAGGTGCACCGCGCGCGGCTGCGCGCCACGGGTCAGGAGGTGGCCGTCAAGGTGCAGAGCCCCAAGGCGGAGCACCAGTTCCGCGCGGACATCAAGACGGTGAAGGACTTTTGCGCCTTTGCGCTGCCGCAGCACGTGCCGGCCCTGGAGGAGATTGAAGCGCAGTTCGAAACCGAGTTCGACTACCTGGGCGAGGCCAAGAACCTCCAGGACGTGCACCGCAACATCAGCCCTGTCTTCGGCGACGAGGTCGTCATCCCGCGGCCCTACCTGGAGCTCAGCTCGCGCGAGGTGCTGGTGATGGACTTTTTGCGCGGCGAGCCGCTCATCAAGGGCCTGCGCCGCACGATGCGCGAGGTGGCGGAGCACCAGGGCCGCTCCGTGGAGGACCTCGAGGCAGAGCAGCGTGCGCGGATCGAGCGCGGCGAGCTGCACCAGATCGACGACGAGGCACGCGCCACCCGCCACTACCAGCGCGCCTTGGACGTTCACCGGCGTCTCGCCAACGCGGGCCGCCTGGTGTACAACTGGACGCTGGGCCTAGCGCTGGGCCAGCTCGAGTACGAGCGCCCGATCCGCCTCATCAATCTGGCGCAGGCTCTTAAGCTGGTCGCGCGCGTGCACGGTCACGAAATCCTCATCGATGGTGTCTTCAACTGCGACCCGCACCCGGGCAACATTCTCCTGCTCGAGGACGGTCGCCTGGGCCTTATCGACCTCGGGCAGTGCAAGCGTCTCACACGGGAGAAGCGTCTGGACTACGCCAAGATCATCATCCTTCTCAACGATCGCAAGAAAGAGAAGCTTCTGCAGCACTTGCGCGGCCTGGGCCAGGTCTCCAAGTACGGCAACGCGGACGTGCAGTTCCGCCTCACCAAGTTTTGGCACGACACCTGCGACGCCGAGGTGCTTGGTGGTCTGAATCTCGCTGAGTTCATGGACTGGGCCGAGGCCGAGGACCCGGTCGTGTCTATTGACGGCGACCTCATCATGCCGGGCCGCGTGTCTGTCCTTTTGCGCGGCATTAGCAACGCCTTTGGTCTCGAGGTCAACATGGCCCAGCTCTGGCGCCCGCTTGCGGAGCGCGCGCTTGCAGAGGCCGAGCAGGTCTAATTCGAAGGGAGAAAAACCAAGTTGAAGAGAATGACTCTTTGGCACATGGTCACATCTTTGGCGAGTGGTCCCAGCTCGTCTCTACGAACCGTGCGCGGCCGCGGATGAGCTCCACCCGCTCGGGCCACGAGAAGAGCTGCAAGTCCACCAGGACGACGTGCTGCTTCTTGTTGGGGCGTAGCGTCGCTTTGGCCACCGTTTCCGCGACACAGAGCGCCGGCAGCGTGGCGGCGTCCACCCGGAGTACCTCGATCTGCATGTCCGCCGTGACCACCCGCGCGTCGTTGACGCAGTTGCGCGCGGCGCGGCCGGCGAGCTGGTCCAGCGCCGTGTACACGGCGCTGGCGTTGATGCGCTCCACGCTGCTGAAGGAATCCGGCCCACAGTGCTCGCCGAAGAGCAGGAGCGCGCGGGAGCGCGCGTTGTCTTTGCTGCGCCAGCAGCGCACGAGCACCTTTGGGCCAAGCGTCGGCTCGAAGCTCTCAAACTCGAACTTGTCGTGCTCGCCCCTGCGCGGGATCATGTCAATCTCTTCAAAGTCACCCTCGCGCGTGGCGTGCGTCTTGGCGGCCTCCACGATGTCGTGGGCAGGCCACACGGGCGGCAGCGCTGGCTTGACGCTGGGAAGTGGCCCGAGGTCGAGGTCGACTGAGGCTCGCTCGAGCGTGAAGCTCGCCTCCATGAAAACGCGCGCGTCGTCAAGGTCGTCAAAGCCCTGGTCGCTCGTCGGCGCCGCCACGATGCGGGCCGCGTCGCGCGAGGCCACCACGAGCAGCTCATGCGAGGTCGGCGTCAGCCGCTTGTACCTGGCCTGCATCCCTCGGCGCGTCTGCGGCGGCTCGCCCATTGCCTCTCGCACGAGCTGCGCCGCCGCGTCGCACACCGTCGCGCACGCGCCGCCGTGCGCTGCGCTCGGCCCGCCCTGCGCCGTCAGCGGGAAGACCACCGCGCCCAGCAGGCGCCCTCTTCGCTCGTCGAGCACCCAGCGCCGCGCCACCTGCACGCGCGGCGTCGCCCACAGGTACGAGTTCGCCGGCCGCGCGCCCACGGCCACCTCGCGCCGCGCGGCGTCGCCCGCGGCCCACGCCGCCAGCCGCGCCTCCAGCGCCGCCATGCTGCCCGCGCGCGCAAAGGGAAAGGGTTCTGCTGGCGCCGCCGCGATCTGGCCTGGCCGCGCGCCTCTTCCCCGCTC
Organism: Thraustochytrium sp. TN22; assembly: GCA_013306675.1. Taxonomy (NCBI): domain Eukaryota; class Bigyra; order Thraustochytrida; family Thraustochytriidae; genus Thraustochytrium; species Thraustochytrium sp. TN22. The sequence goes on along the minus strand of JABLUY010000025.1, from coordinate 190,130 downwards.
GCCCCGCCCCAGGCGGGCAAATCTTAATCCGCCCCGCCGCGGTGGCGGACCAGGCGGCGCGCGCGGCGCGGCTCTGGCTCAGGCGCAGGCTGGGCTCGCCGGGCCCGGGCGGCACGGCGTGCGGGCTGTGGTTTGCAGAGCGTGTAGGTCCGAGTCGCGCCAGCCGGAGAAGCTCCGGCGCTGCAGCTCGGCTCGAACTGCACCGCTGACGCAAGAGGCAAGCCTGCCGATGGTTCGCCTTCGCCCTTGAGTTTAGCTGGCGATGGCGCGAGAAAAGCTCGAGGCGGAGAACCTGCGCAGCAAGCCGTGCGAAGAGGACTCGAGCAGAGCATAAGAGCAGAGCAGAGCCGAGCTCAAGCACCGCGGACGAAGAGCTCGAGAAAGCTGGACAGTCCCGCAGACTCAGCAGAGCTGACTCAGCAGAGCAGAGCAGAGCAGAGCAGCACTGCATTACACTGCAGTACGCGGGTACCACCACCTTGGCATCGCCATGATCGCAACTCGCTTGCTCGACGAGGCCACAGGGAGGCTCGTCACGGTTGGTCCCAGGGAGCAGTACCGTGGCGCCGGTGGTCGCCGCTCTGATGATGATGAGAGGCTCGGGCGCCAAGTCAAACATCATTCGCTGCGCTGCGCGGCGCGGCGCGGCGCTGCGCGGCGGCGGCGCGGCGGCGCGGGCGCGGGCAGGGAAGCGCGCGGCCGAGTGCCAGGCCGCCGCTCGCGGCGCGCGGCGAGGGCAGGGCAGGGCAGGGCAGGGCAGGGCAGGGCGGCCGGGGTGGCCGCTCAGCTCGTGGCCGTCCGTGCAGCGGGCGCGCAGTCTCGCTGCAGCAGCGGCAGCAGCGGCGGGGGCGCCGACAGCGCCGACGGCGACGTGGAGACGCGCGCCTGCGCCGTCCGCGCCCCTTCGTGTAGCCCAGCATGTTCGTGGCGCACGAGCTGCGCGACACGCTGCGCGTGGACCCGTCGCAGTTCGGGCGCGAGAAGCTGGCGGTGCTGACCAAGCTCGTGGACGCCAAGTATGCCAACAAGGTGGTGCCAAACGTGGGGCTGTGCGTGTGTGTGAAGGAGTTCGTGTCGATCGGCGACCCGTACATCTTTCCCGGTGATGGCGGCTGCCACACGGACGTGGTTTTCCTCATGGTGGTCTTTCGCCCGCACAAGGGCGAGGTCCTGGAGGGCGTCGTGGAGCTCTGCACGCAGAGCTTCCTCAAGGTGAATCTGGGCTGGTTCAATGACGTCTTCGTGGAGCCGCAGCACCTGGTACGTTTCGAGCGAGCAAAACGAAGCAAACCCGCAAGGAGACGGTGTCGAATGGCCGCCACAAATGGTGTGACTAACGTACGGTTTGCTTTCTGCTGTTGAGCGCGGCGTAGCCTGTCCCGTCGGTCTGGATCCCGCAGGAGCGCATCTGGGAGTGGAAGTTTAGTGACGAGGAGGGCGAGGAGGGCGGCCAAACCGAAGAAGGCGGCGCGTCCGGCGAGGGCGCCGGCGAGGGCGCCGGCTTCTACCTGATGGCGGGCAGCCGTATTCGCGTCAAGGTGGAGGCTGTGCGCTTCCGGCCGACGCATGTGGATGAGTCCAGCGAGCGCTTGTTGTCGAGCCGCGAGCGTCTTCAGAGCGTGTCTCTGACGGGCGGGCAGCCCAGCTCGGACCTGGCGTCCACGCAGCTGCCCCAGGCGTCGCAGCCGGGCCGGCAGCGGTCATCCTCCATCATGTCTGCGCTAGAGGAGAGCACCTTTCTGCCGGCCTCCACCTCGAAAGGTCCCATGGTCATTTCTGCGAGCGCGAGCGTCGAGGGCACCGGCGCGTGCGCGTGGTGGAGCAGTGACGAGGCGCTGGCGGAAGAAGGCGATGAGGAGGCAGCGTAGTTTCCTCCCTTGACAGGCAGGCGACTGCGCGCGTGCGGCCAGGGGTGGATGAGTCTTCGCTCGAGGGCTCTTTTGGCCTCTTTACGACCTCGCCGCGCCTCTCTCTGCCGCTCTGCGATTGATGATGATAGGGGAACTGCATTCATTCATAAATGACCGAAACGTGTATTGTGCAAAGATTCCGTTGACATTCCGTTGATTTGTATTGTTCTCGTCGATCCGTTCCTGGCAAGTTTTACTGGTTCTTCCCCCCGAACAAAAGAAGGGGCGAGAGGGGGGGGGAGAAGGAGAGTACATTCACGTTCAGACAGGGGGGCGTCGTTCAGACAGGGCGTCCACATCAACGTCCGCATTCAGACAAAGCGGCCGTCCACGGCGTCCACATCAACGTCCGCATTCAGACAAAGAGGCCGTCCACAGACACTGGGGTGGCTAAGGCTCTTGTGTGACCTCGTGGCGCGTGGCGAACGGGATGGGCGATGCTGACGGGAAGCGAAAGCTTGGCTCGTGCCCAGCCGAGCCCGCAGCGGGCGGAGAGGTAGGGCCGCTGGCGCGCTGCATCGAGCCCGCGCCGCGAGTCCGGCGCCGACGGCGCCAAAGCGCATAGACGCCAGCTACGACCCCAAAGAGTGCGAGCGCAATGCAGACCGCCGGGCCAGCGCCGACATAAGCCTCGCTGGGACCGATGAGTTCGTATCCAGAGGTGAGATTCCATCGCATGCTGCTGTCATTGTCTCCGTTCGGAACAAGGCGCGCAGGGTCGAGGCGGAAGGTCCACACAGTCTCCTGCTTGCTCGGATCGGGGCCGCCCATGCCGCCGAGAATCACGATCGTGTCCTGGGCGATGGCCGCGCACGCAAAGGCCCAACCAGGGATCCGAAAGTCGGAGGCGCCCGTGAGATCATAGCCGCAGACATGTGAGCTGGAGCCGGGTCCGCCACACCTCTTGGCCTGCGTCGGCGCGACCTCAACATAGGTGGCGCCCCGGCGCCCGAACCGGAAGAGGTCGGCAGGCGCGTTACCAAAGCGCTCTTCAGATATGCCGCCGACAGTGACGAAGCCGCCATAGAGCGGAGCGCTGCAGGCCATGGCCTGGCGCAGCGCTGGCCGCTGCTCCACAAGCGTCCACATGCCGGAGGCAAAGTCGACAGTCCAGAGGTCGGAAAAGATGCGGTATCCGGCCTTGTCCGTGAAGTCCGCCGCGCTGCGCCCGCCCATCACAACCATGCCGCTGACCCTGCCGGTATCTTCGTAAAGCGGCGAGGCGGCCATGGCGAATCGCGCCCCCGGCACCTGACTTCCGCTCGGCGGATCCAGGGTGTCCGTGGAGACCAGGTCCGTCGCATAGACCGAGTCAGCTTTGCCGAAGGACGTGAAGAGGAGCTCGAACGTGATGGTGACAAGGTCGTCCAACGCCTCAACGGGCACGCCGGTCTCGTCGTAGCGTGCGCCGCCGAAGAGGGAGAGCTCGACACTGCGCATGCCTGCTTCGGGCGGCGGGGCCCGGCCGAGCGGGAGGTTGGGAAAGAGAAGCTCGCGCAGTCGCTTGCGCTGGTACAGGCTTCCGGGCTCGGTCACAGACCGCACGACACCAGCATGGCCGACACGCTCCATCGGGCGCGTGCCACTACTTATATCCTTGGTATTGACCTCGATCCACTGCACTGAGGCGCTGCCACTGCTGCTGCCGCGAGTGAGGCGCGCGAGCCAGAGGTCTCCCAAGACCTCTTCGTGCACCAGGCCGCTGTCGCGCGAGGAGCCATGGCGAGTGTAAAGCAGCTCGCGGCGGTGCGGATCCGCCACGCTGGCGCCCTGATCGCGCAGCTGCCGCTTCGACGAGCGCACGATGCCGTTGCCGCCGGTCAGCAGCACCCAGCACGCGTTCGGGTCCATCTCGTTCAGGTCCTCGAGCTTCATCAGAACATGCCCCGCTCGTGGCGGCGGTTCCTGGCTCGGGTCCAGGTTGCTCGCGACGTCGCCCAGGTTCTCCATGGCGCCCAGGTCCACGAGCGAAATGTTCGCCTCGAAGCTGCGCTCTTCGTTCGGCCCGTAAAACCCCCCAAAGAGCGCCAGCGCCTTGAGATTCTCGCAATACACCAGGCCGGCGCCGATGCGCTTCTCGAGCCCGCGCAGCTCGCGGCTGTCCACCAGCTCGTACCCGTAGCCGGCGTCGCCGCGCGCCGGCGCTGCCAGCGCCGCCAGCACCGCCAGCGCCGCCGCCAGCGCCGCCGCGCGCGCGCCCGCGCGCGCGCGCCGCCGTCGCCCGCGCGCGCGCCGCAGCGGCCGCCGCGCGCGCGCCGAGCAGCTGCTGCTCATCCTCCGCGTCGGCCGTCCAGCCCCCCCGCGCCGCGCCGCGCGCGCCGAAGCGCCGCGCGCGCCCGCGCGGGGCGGGGGGGCAGCGGACGCGCGCGAGGGCCCGCGCGGGGCGGCGGCGCACGCGCGCGCGCGCGCAGGCGCGGCGGCCTGGCGTGCCCGGGGGCGGGGGCGAGCGTGCGCGCGGGCGCCGCGCCCGGCTCGCTGCCGAGAGCGCGCGACTGCGGCGGCCGCGGCGGCGCGCGCGCTGCAGCGCGCCCCCGGGGCGGCTCGCTCGCGTGCGCTCGCCCGCTCGCCCGCTCGCTCGCTCGCTCGCTCGCTCGCCCGCGCGAGGCAGGTCGCCGCGCGCGCGTGCGGCCGAGCGGGTTTGGTCTGGCGCCCCTGCCCCGCCCGTGGCTGTTCAAAACGCCAGGTCCGGCGTACGAAAACCTCGGCGGCGCGGCGCCGCGAGCTGCGGGCAGAGCCTCTTCGCGCCCAGGGCGGGCCCGCCGCGCAGGCAGCCGCAGGCGCGGCAGGCCAGGCCCGCGGCGCGCGCGCGCGGCGCAGCCCGCTCGCGCGGAGATCAGCTGGCGGCGGCGGCTGTTTCCGTGCCTCCGCCGAGCCGCTGGCGCGGTCGCACTGCGCGGTCTCGGGACTTGACGAGTGGAAGAAGGCGCCGCGGTAAGGCGGTGCGCGCGGCTCCATGCTGCGTCACAGAGGGCGCCCCCCGGGGGAACGGGGCGCGGCGCCAAGCCGCCTTAAACAATCGTGGGCGCAACGCAAAAAAGGGGTTGGGGTTGCGCACATCGGTGGGGCTGGACGTGCGTGGGAGCGCGCGGGACAATCACAAGTTCGAAGCGCAGACAAAGCGCAAGCGCACCTTGGGCGGCTGTTCTCGCTCGAGACTCGCTGCGAGCTCCTCCTCTCCCACGCGACTGAGTGCTTTCGCAACGGAACCGTGGATGGGTGTTGGTGTTGCTTGGGTGATTGGTCGTGATGTTAGCCGCGGGGGCCAACAAGGCGGAGGCGCAATGTTTGCTGGTCGGCGCAGGACCTTCCGATGCGCGCGGCAGATTGTCGGTCTGAACTCCAGCGGTTCGCGGCACGGCGGCGGCAGGGCAGGAAGAACGGGGGTTGCTGCTACTTGCTGGTTGCTTTGGCACTGGTACATCGAATCGATGATGAAATCATGAGCCACTGCGGCGTCGGCGCTCCGGCGACCAACTCGGACCAAGCCACCAAGTGACGCGAAGAACTTACAGTTAGGTGGAGGTGTGCACAGCAAATGTGTGCGGCCACAGAGGCAGCGTGGCACACGCCGCCGAGTTCAACTTGAAGTTGGCGTGGAGTTGTCGATGTCAAGGTTGACTTGACTGACTTTTTGTTTGTTTGTTAGATCATGTGAGCAGCCCAGGATGCCTGGCGCAAGCGGCATTTGCAGCGGGTTCGCTAGCCCGCCAGCGGCCAGCCCACGCGGTTGTTCATCGTAAAGGGTCGCGCACGGCTCATCGAGCGCAAGGCACAAGGCTTCGTCAGTCATTTTCTCGAGCCTCGCGAGGCAGAACTAGTATGCACCAAGTGCGGATCAAGTGTCGGCGAGCGTCCCCTACTGCACCTGCCGCCTGATCGTCATGCAATGAAGGCGCGCCTTCCAGTAACATTATTGCTCAGACTTTCAGACTCACTGCAAACCTGCCGGACCGGTGGAGTCCGAGTCGGGGAGGCCGGAGCCGCGGCCGAGTCCTCCAACGCTGCATGCAGTGTCCTGGAGATGTCCCCACGTGAAGGCGCACACGTCACCCGCGACTGACGGAATTACGAAGGCCGCGGCCTTGAACTTGAAGAGCGCAATGACGGACCATGACGGACTCGGCGCGGCAGAGCTCGATCCACCGGACGAGGCGAGGATGGCGCGGTCCAAGCGCAAGGCTGCGCTGCAGCACAAGGTGAACTCGTACAACGGCGTGGAGGTGACGGACCCGTGCACGCTGAGCGGCGCGGCGGCGGGCGGCGAGGCGGCGGCGGCGCCCGTGGACCCGCGCGACTTCGAGCGCGACCTGTGGCAGTCGCTGCAGGTCTGGCGCGCGGACGGGCGCAAGAGCGTATGGCTGCGCGTGGGCATCGGCGCCAGCGAGCTGGTGCCCGTCGCGGTGCGCGCGGGCTTCAAGTTCCACCGCGCGGAGCCGACCTTCGTCATGCTGTCGGCCTGGCTGGCCGGCGAGACGCAGGAGGACCGCCTGCCGGCCGGGCCGGGCCACATGGTGGGCGCGGCCGGCTTCGTGCTCAACTCCAAGGGCGAGGTGCTGTGCATCCGCGAGAAGTCCGGCCCCAGCGCGCGCCTGCGCGATTTCTGGAAGCTGCCGGGCGGCCGCGTCGACCCGCACGAGGACCTGCGCGACGCCGTCGTGCGCGAGGTGCGTGAGGAGACCGGCCTGGAGACGCGCTTCAAGGAGCTCGTCGCCATCCAGGAGGTGCACCACAAGGCCGGTCCGGCCACGGAGGGCTGCACCGACCTCTACTGCATTTGCGTGCTCGAGGCCGTGGACGAGTCGCAGCCCATCGTGCCGCAGGAGGAGGAGATCGCGCTCTGCCAGTGGGTGCCGCTTGACACCTTTCTTAACTCGCGCTACTACGAGCGCGAGGACACGGTCTTTGGCAACATGTTCCGCGCCGCTGCGGCTGTCGCCAAAGGCGAGACGCGCGGCCTTGCTGGTCAGCACCTGCCCTTTGGCCTTGCGCCTGGAAGTATGACTGTGTATGGCGCCAAGTCTAAGCTGTAGACAGAGCTCTAGATTTCCCGCGGACGCTCTTTCAAATCAAACCCTTTGGGGTGCGAACTTGCATTGCGCCTTTGCTCTTTTGCCCAGGAAGCACGCGGCCGTCGCAAAAAGCGCGAGTCGCGCAGCCGCAAAAAGCGCGAGTCGCGCAGCCTGGGCGGTCGGCGAAAGCCATCCTGAGACGCGCGATCTTGCCAGTTTCTAAATCTCTAATCGTTGGCGTTGGCCTGAAGAAAAGCCTGATTTGGTCTGGAGCGCTGTGTCCCAGTTGAACAGCACGGGTGGACTCTGAGCTTTGTGATTGCCGTGGTTGCATCCATCCTTGTCATCCTTCATTATCCTCGACATCTTCTTTGTTGTACATCGCACAATGCCCACACCCAGACCAGACACCAGACACAACCGATGTGATTTTTAGGTTTTATCGCGAGGAGGAAGGTTTCGGAATCATCGACCTAAACCTCCCGGTAGCGGTGGTCGACACGCTAGTGGTACTGCTCGTGCTCGAGCGGCTGCGTCCCGTCGCAGCCGCGCTTGCCGCTGCAGGAGGCGGCGCCGCAGCGGCAGGGGCAGCGGCAGCGGCAGGGGCAGGCGGTGCCGGCGGCGCCCGAGCGTGGCCGTTCTCGGCGTGGCGCCGCGTGGAGCGATTGTGCTCCGAGGATGCATTTTCGCGCTCGGCGACGGTGGAGCGCAAGCGCAGGAGCTCGGCGCGCTGCTTGTCAAGCATGACCTGCATCTCCTGCACGCGGCGCTCGGCGGCGACGTTAGCCTGAGACATGGAGCGGTGCTCAGCCTTGACGCGGCGGCGCTCGGCTTCGAGCTCCGCCTTGGCCTCCTTGAGGGACTTGCGCGTGGAGGCGAGCTTGGTGCGCAGGTCGGCGACCTCCTTGACGACCTGCTGCGCCTCGCGGTCGGTGCGCTTGCGCAGGGCGTCCTCCTTCTTGGTACCCTCCGACTTGATGGCCGACATGGCCTGCTCGGTGAGGTGCAGCTTGCGCTTAAGGTCGGCCATCTTCGCCTCTGCGCGCTGCTTGGCGGCCTTGAGCTCGCCGGCCTGCGCCTTGAGCGCCTGCAGCTCGGCCAGCGCGCCCTTGACCTGGACGCGACGCTTGGCCGGGCCCAGCTCGATGTTCCGCGCGCGCGCCGCGAACTGCATCGAGAAGAGCGTCTCCTGCGCGCTGCTGGGCGTCGGCGGCACCGTGAGGATGAGCATGGTGCGCGCGCTGCCGCCCAGCACGGGCTGCAGCAGGTGCGTCAGCTTCGAGTTGCGGTACGGCACGTGCCGGTTGCGCTCCTTGCTGTCGAGCGCCTCCATGACGTCGCCCAGCGCCGCCAGCGAGCGATTAATGTGCTTGGTCTCGTCCAGCCGCGAGCCCTCCACCTTGGACTTGGACACGCGCTCCGACCCGGCCAGGTCCACCAGGTACAGGCGACCCGTCGCGCTCATCTGCACCTCGTCCGCCGACTGCGCCGTCACCTCCAGGATTATAATGAGGTGCGACCGCGAGCTGTGCTCGTTCAGGTCCGTGGCGGCCGTCGACCGGTTCGCACGGCCCACGCTCAGCACCTCGTCCACGCGCTCCGGGCTCGTGCACGTTACCCAGTGCACCTCGGGCAGCCCCAGCGCCCTCGTGCGCCGCACGCCGGAAGCACCGCCGACGCGCGAGCTGCCGCCCACGCGAGACGCCAGCGTCGCCGAGGTGGCCGTCGACACCACGGAGGCGGAGTCGTCCAGGTCCCCGCCGCCCGGCGAAGGCGGCGCCCCGCCGCCGTTCGCTGAGGCCGACGAGGTCGCGGCGGGCCGCGACGACGCCGCTCGTCGAAGCTGCGCCTCGGGCACACCTGACGCCAGCAGGTCGCGGACCTCCTCGTTGTAAATCTCCATCATCGCCAGCCGCACCTTGTAGGAGGACTGGCCCGAGCCCTCCAGCATGCGCGTCAGCTCGAAGACGCGCCGGATCGCGCGCGCGTTCACGCCCGGGTTGTCCTCCGGCCCGTCCATGGTGAACGTCTTGCCGCTGCCCGTCTGGCCGTACGCCATGATGCATGCGTTCGTGCCGCCCACCACGGACTCGGCCATGCCCAACGCCGAGATCTCGTTGTTGAGCTGCGCCTGCGTCGTCGCCGGCGAGAACACGCGGTCAAAGGCGAACGGCCGCACCGTGTTGGTCTTCTCGTTCTGGAAGGTCACCTCCTCTGAGCTCAGCGCCGCCACCGCAGGCGCGGCGCGCGCGCCCGCGCCTTCGTGCTCCAGAGCCGGCCGAATGCGGCAGCACACCAGGATGTTGCCCCGCATCTTTTGCATGCGCGTCAGCAGCGACGAGTTCGTGCGCAGCTGCGCCGCGTACGCCGCGCGCAGGCTCTCCACGTCCGCTGGCAGCGCCGACGTCGACTGCAGCGCGCGCTGCGACGCGCGCTCGTGCTCGAGCTGCTCGCCGGCCTCGCCCAGCTGCTGTCGCAGGCTCGCAACGGTGCGCTGCTCCTGCGCCAGAGCCTCGCGCGCCGCCTCCAGCCCCGCCCGCGCCTCCTCCACCTGCGTCGCGGCCAGCTGCCGCTCCTCTTCCAGCGCCGCGGCGAAGACCTTCTCCTCCGCCTTGCTCGAGTCCGCCGCGGCGCGCGTCTCCACCAGCTCCACCTCCAGGTTCGCCGACTCCGTCCGCAGCCGCGCCACCTCCTGCAGGGCCTGCTCCAGCTCCGCCTGCATCTCGCGGTCCGCGGCGCCGGCCGCGCCGCGCTCCGCGCGCAGCGCCTCCAGCTCCGCCTCCGCCGCGGCGCGGGCCCGCTCGGCCGCCGCCGTCGCGTCGTTCGCCGTCAGCAGCTCCTCCTGCACCGCGCCCAGGTGCTGCAGGTCGCGCTTGAGCTCCTCCACCAACGCGTGCGCCATGCGGGCCTCCTCCTGCGCCGCCGCGGCCTCGCGCTGCGCCTCTGACGCCTCCTCAAGCTCCTTGCGCAGAGCCTCCACCGCCTCGCGGGCCTTGACCAGCTCCTCGTTGTGCGCGCCGCCGGCCTCGGCCAGCTGCCGCCGCAGGCTCTCTGCCTCCTCCTGCGCCTGCTGCAGTCGCGTCTCGGCCTCCTGCTGCGACGACTGCAGCTGCGCCCGGGTCGCCGCCAGCTCCTCGACACCCTTTTGCGCCTCCTGCGAGGCTTCCTCCACCCTGGCCTGCGCCGCCACCAGCTTCTCCGCACTCTCTCGCGCCTCCGCCTGAGCGGCCGCAAGCTTCTCGGTGCCCTCGTGGGCCTCGGCTTGCGCGACGGCCAGCTGCTCTGCGCCCTGCTGCGCTGCGACCTGCGCGGCCGCCAGCTCCTCGCGCAGACGCTTCGCCTCCGCCTGGGCACTGCTTAGCAGCTCGCCCTGAGCCCCGGCCGCGTCCGCAACCTGCCTCTGCAGCGCCGCGGCGGTCTGCTCCGCCTGCTCTAGCTTGGCCTGCGCGGCCGCCAGCTCCTCGGCACCCTGCTGCGCCTTGGCCCGCGTGGCCGCCAACTCCTCGCGGAGCGCCTTGGCCTCCTCTTGAGCGCTGCTCAGCAGCTCGCCCTGGGCCCCGGCGGAGTCCACCATTTGCTTCTCCATGGCCCCAGACCTCTCCTCCGCCTGTCGCAGCTCCGCTTCGGTCTCGGCGAGCCGGGTCTGGAGCTCCCTGGCCTCCTCCTGCGCCTTGGCGAGCACGCTCTGGGCGGCTTCCGAGTCCTGCTGGCCCTGCTGCAGCTTGCCGTCGGCCACGGCCAGCTGCTCACGCAAGCTCTCCGCCTCCTGCTGCGCCTTGGCAAGGACCTCGCCCTGCGAGCTTTGTGAGGCCTCCGAATCCTGCCGGGCCTGCTGCAGCTTGGCACTCGCCTCGTTCAACTGCGCGCGCAGACTCTCGACTTCCTCCTGCGCCTTGGCAAGCACTTCGCCTTGGGACGCTTGCAGGGTCTCCGAGTCTTGCTGCGCTTTCTGCAGCCTGGAGTTGGCTTCGGCGAGCAAAGTGCGCAGGCTCTCCGCCTCCTCGCGGGCCTCGGCGATCACCTCACCCTGGGAGCCCTGAGCAGCTTCCGAGTCCTGTCTGGCCTGTTGCAGCTTGGCGTTCGCCTCGGCAAGCTGCTTGCGCAGGGCCTCGGCCTCTTTCTGCGCTTCGTCGAGGCGGTCACCGCCTTGCCGCGCCTGCTCCTGCATCTCGGCGTTCGCCTCGGCAAGCTGCTTGCGCAGGGCCTCGGCCTCTTTCTGCGCTTCGTCGAGGCGGCCGCCGCCTTGCCGCGCCTGCTCCTGCAGCTCGGCGCTCGCCTCGGCAAGCTGCTTGCGCAGGGCCTCGGCCTCTTTTTGGGCCTCGGCGAGGCGGTCGCCGCCTTGCCGCGCCTGCTCCTGTAGCTTGGCTTCCACCTCTGCGAGCTGCTTGCGCAGTGCATCGGCCTCCTGCTGTGCTTTGGCGAGCAGCTCGGTGTTCTGCTGCGCCTTGGCCTCCATCTCTGCGAGCTGCTTGCGCACGCCCTCGACTCCCTCACTCTGCGACTGCTGCGCCTGCTGCGCCTGCTGTGCCTGTTGCGCATGGCCGTCGCGGGCCGCTGCGGCAGAAGCGCGCTCCAGGTCAAGATCTTCGCGCACGGAGCGAAGCTGCGCCTCGAGGTCCGCGACCTGCTGACGCGCGGCGGCGAGGCCAGCCTCGGCATCGCGAGCCGCCTGGTCCTGGCCGGCGTCCTGGCGGGCGGCGCTGGCGGCGGCCTCCGATTGTGCCTCCTGGAGCTCGGCGCGAAGCCGCTGCTGAGCGTCTGCAGCCTGGTCGAGCTCCTCCTGCAAGAAGACGTTCTGCTCCATCTGGTGCTCGAGTTGGTGCTTGATGTCCTCAGCAGAGGCCTCGGCAGCGCGCAGCTTGCGCTCGAGCTCGTCGTTGTCGGTCTCGAGCGTGCGCGCCCGCGTCTGCGCGGCGGCCAGGTCGGCCTCCATCTTGCGCGCCTTCTCCTCCAGCGCCAGCATTCGCGGTCCTGCCTCCGCGCTCTTGGCGCGCGCCTGCTCCAGCTCCTCGCTCCGCCGCTCCACCTCCCGCTGCAGGCTGGTCACGCGTTCTTCGCTGGCGGCGAGCTCGCTCTCGAGCGCCTCCTCCAGCTCCTTGCTCGACTCCATGAACTCGTCCAGCTCCGCCTGCCGCTGCGCGGCCGTCTGCCGCCAGTACTCCGCGGAGCCCTCCTCCGCGGCCGCCATCCTGCCGCCGCCGCCGCCGCCGCCGCCGCTGCCGCCGCCGCGCCCCGCGCGACCGCCGCGGGCTGGGCCCGGGCGTTGCACGTCTGCCGCCGCCAGTATGGCGCCTCGGCGTGCGCCGCGTCATGCCGGGCTCGCTGTACTGCAGGTACTACCACGGCGGGTCGGCGGCGGGGCTGCCATCGGAGGAGCGGGAACCCGGGCGGTCGAGCGCGCGAGAGCTCCGACAACGAGCTGGACGCGGGGACGGAAACCAAGTCCGAGAAGGCCCTGGGCGCTCGTGTGGCTGGGATCACGCGGATACCGACTGCAAGACCTGCGAGGCGCGCGATTCCGAGAGCGCAATGCAAGGCTGTCCGTGACTGTCGGAGGGGTCGCACTCACATCAGGAGATGACTACTAGCTAGCTAGAGGCCTCGTGCGCTACGAAGCGAACCCAGGCGGCCACAGCGCTGCACCATCGGCAGAGCAGAGCGGGAGCGCCAGGCATGCATGCATGCAGGGCGGGTCTCACTGTCAATCATGGTCAGGGCTCGGCTGACCCGACGGGCGCGGCGACGTCGTCGTCGGTGGCCGTCTGCGCGAGGTAGGCCTCCATAAAGGGGGTGAGAAAGTCCGGCTCGCCGCGGAGCACGGCGAGCGCCTGGGGCGTCTCGTGGTTGGTGCGATGGTCCTTGACGAGCTTGTACGGGTGCAGCACGTAGGAGCGGATCTGGTTGCCCCAGGCGTTGTCGCCAAGAGAGCTGCGCTGCGCGCGTCGCGCGTCGCGCTCGGCCTGCAGGCGGCGCTCGAGCAGGCGCGAGCGCAGCGTGGACATGGCGGTGGCCTTGTTGCGGTGCTGAGATCGCTCCGCCTGGGACTGCGCAATGACGCCAGTGGGCAAGTGCGTGATGCGCACGGCGGACTCGGTGGTGTTGACGTGCTGGCCGCCGGCGCCAGAGGCGCGGTAGGTGTCGATCTTGAGGTCGGCCGGGTCGATCTCGATCATCTTGGCGTTCTCCTCGTCGTCCTCCTCCATGAGCGGCAGCACGCTGACCTGCGCAAAGCAGGTCTGGCGGCGGCCGTTGGTGTCGTACTCGGAGATGCGCACCATGCGGTGCACGCCGGTCTCGGCCTTGGCCCAGCCATACGCGTTGAGCCCGCGCACGTGCAAAGTGGCGGAGCGCAAGCCGGCCTCGGTGCCGGGCGAGGTCTCCACGACCGTGGCCGAGTAGCCGGACTGCTCCGCCCAGCGGCGGTACATTTCCAGGAGCATCTCGGTCCAGTCGCAGGACTCGGTGCCGCCGGCGCCGGCGGCAAGCTCGAACATGCAGCCGAGCTTGTCGGCCGGGTGGTCCAAGAGCATGCTGAGGTGGAAGCGCTGCAGCTGCTTGTGAATCTCCTCCAGGTCTTCGAGGCAGTCGCCCACGACCTGCGTCTCGCCCTCCTCGTCCGCGAGCGCGGCCATCTCGAGCGCGTTCTCGATGGAGGTGGAGAAGCCGTCGAGCTTGCTGACCGTGTCCGCGAGCGCCGCGTGCTCGCGGCTCAGGCGGCCGGCGCGGTCCGGGTTGTCCCACAAGTCCTCTCGCGCCAGCTCCTTGGTCAGCTCCGCCAGGCGCTCGCGCACGCCGCGCCGCTCCACCTTGGCCTGCACCGACTGCACCATGCCCGTCACCTCCCTGTGCAGCTCCTGCACGCTGCTCAGGCTGCTGCTGCGCGCCGCGGGCGTCTCGTCGCTCAGCCACCGCACCCTGCCTGCCGCGGCCCAGCCCTGCCTCTGCACGCGCGGCCTGCGCAGCCCCTCCGCGCCGGGCCTGGCCGCCGTCGCCCGCGCGCTCCACGGCGTCGCGCTCGTGGCCGTCCACCTCGGGCTCGCGGCCGCGGCGAGCGCCCTGCGCGCGCCGCCGCCGCGCCGCAGCGCCGCGCAGGCCATCCTGCCGCGCGCGCTGCCGCCGCCGCCGCCGCCGCCGCCGCGCTGCGCCCCGCCGCGCGCAGCGGCCCCGTTCGCGCTCTGCCGCGCGGCGGCGGCGGCGGCGGGCGCCGGCGCCATGGCCGCCCCCATGCCCGGCACGGCAGAGCAGAAACGCCTCGCGCGGCCGCTGCGGCGCGGCGGGCGGCGCGGGCGGCGACCTGGGCGGCGCGGCGGCGGCGGCGGCGGCAGGCCGGCGCGAGCGCACGCGCAGCCCGCGAGCGCGCGTGCCCCTGCGGCCTCCGGCGCGGCTGGCGCGGCGCGCCCGCGGCGGGTAACGACGCCGAGGACGGCGAGCCGTACGAGCGAGGCGAGGCGAGGCGAGGCGGGGCGGGGCGGGGCGGGGCGGGGCGACGCGGGGCGGGGCGAAGAGGATGGAGGAGGAGGCGGTGCGCGCGGTGTTTGGCTTCCGCGCAGCGGAGGCGCAGCAGCTGCGCGCCAAGGTGGACGGGCTCGCGGACAAGAGCAAGCTGGTGGAGCTGCTCAGGGACCTGTCGCATCACGGCGAGGCGGTGTTCGCGCGCGCGCATGAGGCGAGCCAGAGCTTGATGTTCTCGTTCGACATGGCGAACGGGCAGGACGCGTCGGCGGCGGCCGCGGCCAGCGTGCTGGACCCGCGCGTACAGGAGGGCAAGAAGCAAGCGCGCAGCGAGCAGGAGTTCTTCTACAACTACTTCTCGCACGTGCTGGCGCTGCTGAGCGAGGCGTTTGTGGAGAACGAAAAGGTGCTGGCGGAGCTGGCCATCTCGCTGCGCGCGCTGCTGCGCGTGGAGCGGTGCGCGCCGCAGGTGGCGCAGGCCATGTGGCTCTGGCACGGGCAGCTGGAGGGCGAGGAGAGCAGCACGGAGGCGGCGGAGGCGCGGACGCGCGCCAAGAAGCGCGCGCAGCAGGCTCGCGCGCTGCTGGACCCCGTGCACGCGCGCTTCGCGGCGCATGGGCTGTCGAGCGCCGACGTGGACACGCTGGCCGGCATGCTGGCCGTCGAGGAGCTGGGCGGCCCGCGCGCCGCCTGGCGGCCCGGTCGCGCCGAGGAGCTGCCCTTTGTGGACCTGCGCTGTTTCTCCACGCAGGAGCGCGTTGTGCTGCGCTGCCTGCAGGAGTGCCAGGAGCCCTTTGACAACGCCTTCTTCGTCGACCAGGTGTCGCGCGAGCAGCAGGGCTTGCCGCGGGAGCGCGCGTGGATTGAGCTGTACGCCACGGACGCGGCCCGCTTCCGGCAGGACTTTTGCTTCGCCTTTTCCAAATTGCTCGAGTACAAGTTCCGTATGGAGGGCCGCGCGCCGACCCGCGCCAGCGAGGAGGAGGCGCCGCTCAAGTTCGCCCTGCCCGAGGACCTGCGCGTGTTTGACTTCACCGCAGCCAAGGCGCTGCCGGCGTCCAAGGAGTGGCGGCGCGCCGTGCTGACGCGGAAGGACCAGGTCCGCACGCGCCTGCTGCAGCTGACGCGGCCCAACGGCAAGGTAGACTTGGCGGTCTTCCGCGCGAGGCACCCGGACACGCCGCAGGGCTTTGCGTTCAGCCTCACGGACCCGGTGGACCGCGCCGCCGCGGTGCGCGCCGAGACGCTCGACAACACGCTCACCAAGTTCAAGCCGCTGCTCGTGCCCAAGATCTCCGAGGAGGCCTTTTACACGAACTACTTCTCGCACGTGCTGGAGCTGCGGCGCGCGCTTGGCGAGCCGGGCCGGCCCCGCGCCGACCGCGTCGTGGTGGGCAGCCGCAACCCGGTCAAGCTGAACGCCGCCAAGGCTGGCTTCCTCTGCGCCTTTGAGGGCCTCGAGAAGCGCTTCGAATTTGTCGGCGTGGATGCCCCCTCTGGCGTCAGCGACCAGCCCATGGGCGACGCCGAGACGCGCCGCGGCGCACTCAACCGCGCCGAGCACTGTCGCGACAAGCACCCGGGCGCCTTCGCGGTGGGCATCGAGGGTGGCCTGCACGACAACACCAAGGACGGCGTCATGGAGTGTTTCGCATGGATCGCCGTCATCAGCCCGGCCGGCGACGTCAACTGCACGCGCACCGCGACCTTTAACATCCCGCCAGCGCTCGCCTCGCTCGTGCGCAAGGGCATCGAGCTTGGCCGCGCCGACGACATTGTGCACGGGACCACCAACCAAAAGCAAAAGGGCGGCACCGTCGGCACGCTCACCATGGGCCAGATCGACCGCACCTCGTACTACTCGCACGCTGTCATTCTCGCGTGCGCGCCCTTTGCCAACCCGGCCCTGCACATTTGATTGAACTTACAGGTAGAACTTTTCTCACTGAGAGCTGTTCATGGCCTTGTCCCTGTCACTGGCGATGAACCTCTTCATCAGGAAGCTGGCCGCGGCTGACAGTGAGCTGACATTGAGTGCGGAAACTCACGCTGTCTAGCTAGCTTGCACCAAACACACAGCAAGAGCAAAGCTTGCTACAGAGGCATTCCGGCAGCAGGCCCTTTTTGTCCCCGGCCTCGCACTCGGTGCCGTGCTCGTGGCGCCAGCTTTGCAAGCAAAACTCCATGGCGGTCGAAGCGTGCGGCAAGGGCCGACTGCTGGCGGCGCTCGAGGAGGCTGCGCTCGCCACCTTTGGGTCGCCGCGCAGACTCCCGCTGGGGCTCGCGCTGCTGCTGCTGCGGCTCGACCGCGACGAACGACGACCATGCCGCGAGCACGGGCATGATGAGCAGCAGCGCCACCACCACCACGTAAGCCCGCGCCGCGTGCTGGCGCCGCTGGCGCCCAAGCTGGCGCTCACGCTGGCGTGCAGCACGCCCCGAGAGCGCGCCTTTCTGCTGCAGGAGCTCGAAGCGCTGGGCGTGGCGGACCTCGCAGCGGACGACGGCAAGCGCAGGCGCCTCGACAAGCACGAGCCGAGGCAGGACCAGAGCGGGCGCCAACGCAGGCGCAGGCGGCAGCGCGAGCGCGAGTGCGAGGGCGAGTGCGAGGGCAAGGACAAGGACAGGCTCAACTTTGGGCCGCTCGAGCAGCGCGTGCCCTTGGCCGAGAGCTGTTTATGGCGCATGAGCGCCCAGTACTACGCGGCGCAGGGCCTGCGCCCGTGGGAGTCCAACGACGTGCCGTGCGGGATTACGTCGAGCTGCTTTTTGGCGCACCAGTACGCGCGGGTCGTTGCGGGACTAAGCGAGACGTGGTCCCTTGGCACGACGCGGCTCTACGTGCTGGACCTCGGGTCGGGTCACGGCACATTCGCGTTCAGGCTCGCGCGGGCGCTGCGCGAAGTGGATGCGGCGCTGCGCGTCTGTGTAGTCATGACGGACTTCCACCAGGGCGCCATGCAACAGGTGCGCGCGCGCGCGGACCTGGCCGACCTTGTTGAAGAAGGGCGCTTGGCCTTTGCGCAGCTGGACCTGCTTGACGAGAGCGTGGACTACAGCGCCTTTCGCCTGCTGGGCGAGGGCAAGGGGCGCACGGTAGATCTGCGCGAATCGCCCGTGGTGGCCATTTGCAACTACGTGCTGGACTCACTCCCAGCTGAGGTCTTCCGCATCGGCAGCCGCCTCGAGCGCGGCGTCTGCACAAGCTGGCCACGGCGCGTGACAGCGGGCGAGGCGGCACCCGTTGTCCCAAACCATGCGAGCGTGGAGCTTGACTTCGAAGTAGTGCGCGACGACGACGCTCGTGCGCGCGCGGTGCTCGCCGCGGTAGACGCGCCGACGGGCCAGCCCGTGCTCATCAACGCGGCGGCGGGAGACGCGCTCGCGCGCCTGTGCCACGGGTCCGCGCAGCCACGCCTTGCACTCGTGGCCGACAAGATGCAGGACTCCGTGCAGGACGTCATGGCGTGGCATGCGGGTGTCCCGGGTCTGGATCGCCACGGACAGGGCGGCTGTATCTCGTGCGCCGTAGACCCGTACACGCTTGGGGCGCTCTGGGCTTGCGACGCGCGCGTGGGCTCGGTTGCAGCGTGGCACCAGGAGGACCCGACGCAGGGCCTGGGCCTGAGCGCGTACGTCCTCAACGCCGGGCAGCAGGCCGCGGCTGCATTGGATGCCGTCAAAGCCGTCTTGGCGCAGGGCTTCACAGTCACGGACTTTGATCGTCTGCAGGGCTGGATCACGGGCATGGACGCGGCTGAGCGGCGCGCTCTAGCCGCGAAGCTCGGGTCGGACGGTTTGTATGCGCTCCTGGACGTCACGCACGACGACTTCGAGCTGGTCTGGGCGCTCATGTGGCATCTGCCGCGAGACGACCGGACAGCGCTCGATGCGCGCATTGCACAGGCCTTTGCGATGCGTTTTCCGCTGAGCGAACGCGAGAACGCGCAGCAGCTGGTGGCCATGGCGCACTGGCATGCAACGCGAGGGCAGTGGCAAGCTGTTCACAACCTTGCTGCGCGCGTGGACCCAAACGTCCTGCCGCCGCGAAAGAGCATTCGGCAAGCGTGGTCCCGCCTTGTGGCGCGTGGTACTCCATGATCAACCCGAGTACTCGTAGTGTACACTAAATTGCTATTCCTTCCCCTTTTCTGTGTCTCTCGCTCCCTCGCTGTCTTGCTCTCTCGATCTACGACTCTACGACTACGAACGGGCCGTCTCATCCTCCGCAACGCGCAGCCCCGAGGCGAGGAGGTCGGCGAGATCGTCCGCAGCGACGGAGGCCTTCTTGGCCCTGGCGGCCGCTCGTCGCTCACGGCAAAGCAGGCAGCGCGGTTCCGGGTCCTGGGCATGGACGACGGCTGGACAAGAGGCGGAGATGCAGTCCCGCACGAGGCGCTGCATGCGCGCCTCGGCGCGGCGCTTGGCCGCTTCACCGTCCCCGAGCAGCGCGCAGGGCAGGTCCTCCCACTTGAAACCGAGCGGCCCGTCCACCGGACCGTGCCGGTAGACGTTGCCGACTTCGTCGAGCACTAGGCAGCGCGCCTTCCCTGGCGAGGGCCGCAAGCCACGGCCCACCTGCTGCACGTAAAGGCCTCGCGAGTCGGTGGGGCGCAGCAAAAGGACGGCCTCGACGCAGGGCAGGTCGAAGCCCTCGGAGAGCACGCCCACGGAGCAGAGCACGAGGACCTCACGCGCCGCAGCCAGCTCAAAGATGGCACGGCGGCGCGTTTCCGTGGTCGTCCCGTCGAGGTGCTGCGCCGACACGCCAGCATCGAGAAATTTGGCGGCCAGCTCCTGCGACTGCTTGACGGAGGCGCAAAAGGCAATGGTGGAGGCGCCGGGGCAGTAGTCCTGCCAGCGCTTGACGGCCGCGTCGAGCGTCTTATCGAGCAGCGCGACGCGGCTCGTGAGCTTGCGGCCGGGCGCCGTGGAGGGCGCCAAAAACACCGGCGGCACGAGACTGCCTCGCCGAATCATCTGGCTCACCGAGGGCCCCTGCGCGAGTCGCGGGAAGACCTCCTCCAAGGACTCCTCCTCGCGCATGCGAAAGGGCGTGGCCGTCAGGCCCACAACCACAGCCTGCCCGAAGCGCTCTAGCAGCTGCAGGTATTGCGCAGCTAGCATACAGTGCGCCTCATCCACGACCACGAGTCGAACAGACGCCAGCGAGCTGTGCGTCTCGCGCATCTGCTTGCGGCTGAAGAGCGTCTGGATGGACGCGATCTGCAGCGCCGCGCCCGCTGTCGGCGCCTTCCCGGCCTTGACGAAGCCGTAATCCGTCCGCGCCAGGCCGCACGCCTCCATCGTGCGCGCCGTCTGGTCCACGAGCGCGTTGCGATTCACCACAAAGAGCGCATGCGAGCTGCCGGCCTCGCGTCCGCGCACGAAGCGCCGCACCAGGTGCGCCGCCAGCACCGTCTTGCCGCCGCCCGTCGGCAGGTACACGAGCGTGTGCCGACCTGTCCTCACCCCTCGCTCCACCTTGTCCAGCAGCCGCTGCTGATAGCTGCGCAACTTGACCTTGATTTCACTCTCGTCGTCCAGCCCGTCCGTGGCAACCGAGGTCTTCGTCTTGGCCTTTTTTGTCGTGGCCGCCGAACTCGTATTGGCAGAGACTTCGTGAAGCACCCCAAACGACGTTGAAGGGGCCGCATCCAGGCCTGCCTCGCTCTCGCGACCTGCTCGTGCCCCGGCAGCGGGCGCAGCCTTTCGCGCCGCGGGCGTGGGCGCAGCCTGGGTGGCCGGCAGTCGCATATCGTCCTCAGCACTGGAGAGCGAGGAGACTTCGACGGACTCGACGTCGCCGGAGGGCTTCGTCTCGGCCACCGGCGCTTTCGTGCGCCGCCCGTCCTCGTCCTCGTCCTCGTCCTCGTCCTCCTCACTTGACAGCGAGGAGACTTCTGCGGAGTCGTCGTTGCCACCGCCGCCAGACGCCGCGAGCACTCGCGTTCGCGCCGCCGGACCAGGCGCGGCTTGAGAGGCAGGTAGTCGCATGCGCTGCTGCCCGCTGTCCTCGCCCTCATCCTCGTCGCTGTCGAGCGACGAGACCTCGGCGGAGTCGTGGTCGCGGCCGGCCACGGACTCGTGTCGCCCATTGCCCGCGCCGCCAGCGTCAGCGTCGAGGAGCGCGGGCGCAGGGGCGGGCGCGGGCGCGGGCGCGGCGGCAGCGCCCTCCTCCTGCGCCTCGAGCGCCTCCCGCAGCGCCGCTAGGTCGTCCATGGCGGCTTCGGCGCCGCTCCGCTGGCGGTTTTGGTTGTCTTGTGATGTTTTCTCTCTCGGCAGGAGGCGCGAAGCGCAGCAACAAGTTCCTGCACAGCCCGCCCCGGCAGAGCGGGCACGACGAGCTAGCGAGCCAGCCACCACTGTCATGCGACGTCATGGGGGCAGCAATGCAAGCAATCTTCGTGCTCTTCTCGTTCTTGTGCAGTAACATGATTTCTACTGGGCCGGGTCACGGCAAACAAAGTATCAGAGCCCGTCTCCATCGGTCGGCGTGCGTCCTGAGCAGGCGCGGCCGCGCACTTGCCGGAGCTGAGGCATCAGATCGATTGGAATGTAAGAGCGTCAACTGCAATGCGTTCACGAGTGACGAGGACCTCGCAAGCCGCACTGATCACAAGGCAAACAATGCTCATTTCATGGCTTCCGAAGGCTCTAGGCGGCCTCGAGTTCTTCGCGGCAAGCCGCCAGATTTTCTTGCGCGGTTCGCGTGTCCGGATGCTCTGGTCCAAGGGCTTCCTTGTAGATCTCGAACGCCTCCTCGTAGAGCGGGAGCGCCTCGGCGTAGCGGCCCTGCTGTAAGTGCAAGTTGGCGATTTGGTGGAGCGTGGTGGCCACATCGGCGTGCCGGTCCCCGAGGGCTTCCTTCCTGATCTCGAGCGCCTCCTCGTAGAGCGGGAGCGCCTCGGCGTAGCGGCCCTGTGCAGCGTGCAACTTGGCGATGTTGTGGAGCGTGGTGGCCACTGAGGCGTGCCGGTCCCCGAGGGCTTCCTTCCTGATCTCGAGCCCCTCCTCGTAGAGCGGGAGCGCCTCGGCGTAGCGGCCCTGCACGTAAAGCACGTTGGCGATACTGCAGAGCGTGGTGGCCACGTCGGCGTGCCGGTCCCCGAGGGCTTCCTTCGTGATCTCGAGCGCCTCCTCCCAGAGCGGGAGCGCCTCGGCGTAGCGGCCCTGGTCAGCGTGCAAGTTGGCGATTTGGTGGAGCGTGGTGGCCACATAAGCGTGCCGGTCCCCAAGGGCTTCCTTGTAGATCTCGAGCGCCTCCTCGTAGAGCGGGAGCGCCTCGGCGTAGCGGCCCTGCTCAGCGTGCAAGACGGCGATCTGGTGGAGCGTGGCGGCCACGTCGGCGTGCCGGTCCCCGAGGGCTTCCTTCCAGATCTCGAGCGCCTCCTCGTAGAGCGGGAGCGCCTCGGCGTAGCGGCCCTGCTCATAGTGCAACATGGCGATCGCGTGGAGCGTGGCGGCCACGTAGGCGTGCCGGTCCCCGAGGGCTTCCTTGTAGATCTCGAGCGCCTCCTCGTAGAGCGGGAGCGCCTCGGCGTAGCGGCCCTGCTCATAGTGCAACATGGCGATCGCGTGGAGCGTGGCGGCCACGTAGGCGTGCCGGTCCCCGAGGGCTTCCTTGTAGATCTCGAGCGCCTCCTCGTAGAGCGGGAGCGCCTCGGCGTAGCGGCCCTGCTCAGCGTGCAAATTGGCGATTTCGTGGAGCGTTCTGGCCACTGAGGCGTGCCGGTCCCCGAGGGCTTCCTTGGTGATCTCGAGCGCCTCCTCGTAGAGCGGGAGCGCCTCGGCGTAGCGGCCCTGCGCATAGTGCAAGTTGGCGAGCTGGCAGAGCGCTCTTGCAAGATCGGCCGGCTCCGTGTCGCCGCCGTCTCGCCTCAGCTCATTGACTATGTCCAGCCCCATCTCGAGGAGCCAGGCGCGCTGGCGGCCCTGGATGGCCATGTTGACGTCCGTGTAGCCGCCAGCGAGGTGGCTGGCCACCGCCTCGTCGATCATGGCCTTGTCCTCGGGCTTCCAGCACTGAGCTTTGCGCGCGTCCATCTTGTCGGCCATGAGGACCGCGATTTGACCATAGTCCTCGAGCAACTGGTCGAAGAAAGCCCATTCCTGGCCAGGCGCGTGGACGACGTCGAGTGGCACGCCGGCGCGAAGCGCCCCGTAGAACTCCCAGACGCACCAGGCGCGCTTCAGCGGCGCGGGCTCGTCCCAGCGGTCGAAGAAGACGAGGGTGCCGCGGGTGAACTGCGCGATGGCAAAGTGGAGGCCATGCGTCAGGAAGCGGTTGCGCGCGTCGATGACCTCCGCGGGAAGATCCTGGTCTGGCTTGGTGAGGAGCGGCTGGTTGGCGCAGAAGAGATCGAGCCAGACGAACTGCTCTTGCTGGGGCACGTCTTCGAACCTGGCCCGGAGCGCGCCGACGAGGTCTGCGAAGCTGCAGCGGCGGGCCTGGCTGGCCCTGGAAGGGCTCGCCGATGTCGCTCGTTTCGGCGATGGTGTCGATGTAGAACTGGTTCGTGCGGAGGGGCATCGTGGCGGGCAGCACCACGTGCTCGGCGATGTCCTCGGTGAACCACTCCTCGCGCGGCTTGGGGCGGGCGTCGTCGCCCTCCGTGAAGCGGACTCTGTCGTCCAAGGATGGTGGTGCTGTTCTCGGCGCGTGAGAGGAGCGCGATCGTGGCGCCTTCCTTGACGTGCTCGTTGATGTCGCGCGCCGCGACGAAGAGCTGGACTCCCGGCGCGAGCGACTCGTCCAGCACGCGCTCGAGCATGCGCTCGAGCAAGCGCATGCTGACGCTGCGGTAGTCGATGATCTTGCGCTCCTGCGCGAGGTAGCGCGCGGTGCGCCGCCTCTCGAGGCTGTGGCGCAGGCTGTGGCGCAGGCTGCGGCGCACGCTGACGGCGACGTCCGACATGGCGCGCGCGCTGAGCCGGTCGGGCGGGAGGGGGGCGCTGCAGCTTCATGCTTTGGATGCGAGGGAGCGAGCAGGGGAGGAGGCCGCTCTCCTACTACTGCGGCAGCGCTCCACGCACTGCACCGCACTGGCACTGCACACGGCGCTGGTCCTGTCGCCTTGTCTACTATCTGATTCACCAATCACCGGTGACCGGCGCGTGGCACGCGCCGAACAGGCCTAAAACAGCGGAGGAAGCCTTGCCTTGAGCCCAATCATGAGAAGAGCGCCGCGAGACCGAGCGTGGTTTCCCGAAGCGAAGGTCGCCGTACGCCTAGTCGGTGCCGTCGTCGACGGCGGCGGCGGTGAGGTCGCTCTCGCTGGCGAGCCTGCGAAAGACTTTCTCGTCGAGCGCGCTGGCGCAGATGAGGTAGGTGTACTCGAGGTGGCCTGCGCCGCCGTTGCGAGCCTCGCACTTGGAGAGGTTCGACTCCGACGGGCTCCAGGTGAGCTCGGCGGAGATCACGCGACCCACGGGGGTCTTGCTTGAGCTAAGCTTTATCGGTCGTCTTCGAAGAAGCGACGGATGAGCGCGGCGTGGTCCGCGAGGGGCGTCCTGCCCGAGTGGGTGATGTGGTCGAAGAGGCTCGAGCACGCCGGCGCAGAAGACGGTGTGGTCCTGGGCGGCGGCGCGCACTCCAGACCTCGACGACAGGCGCCGCGCAGGTCTCGCGCACCATCTCAAAGGCGATGCTCCAGGCCTGCCGTCCTTGCCTGCAGCATGGTGCGCAGGCGCTGCACGCCGGGCACTTGCATGTCGCTGAGCACGTCCTCGCGGCGGACGCCGATGACGAGGCGTCGGCACGTGCAGGCCAGCTCCGCGGCGCGCGAGCTGCCGCGGTCGTTG
The DNA here is from genome assembly GCA_013306675.1 of Thraustochytrium sp. TN22. Classification (NCBI taxonomy): domain Eukaryota; class Bigyra; order Thraustochytrida; family Thraustochytriidae; genus Thraustochytrium; species Thraustochytrium sp. TN22. The sequence continues at coordinate 165,955 of JABLUY010000025.1, read as the reverse complement.
CGCCGGTCCTGCGGCGGCCCCCCCCGCCCGCCGCCACGGCGCGCTGGCCGCGAGCACGCCTGGGCGCGCCCGCGGAGAGCGCCGCGCCGCGCGTCTCGGGAGACGCCTGAGCGCCGTTCTCCGGGAGCGCGGGCTCGCCGCCCTCGCGCGGCAGAACGCGACCTCGGCGCGGCGCGGCGCGGGCTCGGCGGCGCGGCGGCGGCGGCTCCGCAGCGGCGCGCGGCGCGGGCAGCCCCGCGCGGGCCGGCGGCTGGACGGTGGCCGCAGGGAGAACCGCGAAGATTGGCGGGCATCGGGCATGCAGCGCGACGGCGGGCGGCTGCCCGGCGCCACGGCGCAGGCGGGCGGCGGCGCGCGCGGCTCGGGAGGCCAAGGACGGCGGCTCGGAGCGGACGCGGACGCGAGGCAGCACGAGATGCGCGTGCCGCCTATGGAGACGGACGGGATGGCGCCGGCGTCGCTGATGCCTAGGGCGCCGAGCACGCCGCCTGTGCCGCGCGCGCACGGCGACCTCGACTTCGCAGACCACAGGGACGACGAGAGGTCCGTCGCGGCGCGCGGAGTCTACCAGAGACCCGTGCCGCACCTGCAAGGCCAGATTCACCGCGGCGCGGAGAGGGGCGTCCGGGTCGCCAGCGGACTGCGCGTGGCGATGCCGCCAACGTGGCCCCCGCGCGGTTCCCCGCGACCGGCGCAAACGATCTCCACCGGACTGGTGCACCCCACTCCGCTAATCTTCGCCCGGCCCAGCTCTGCTGCCGAAGAACTTGAGGCGTTCCTGGCGCGGCCGTTGCCTGAGCGCCTGTCCACTGGGCAACTGATGGCCATGATCCAGCAGCTCGACCAAACGGCCAGCAGGTCTGGTCGGCTCCGCCGAACATACATGGAGAACCTGGCCAGCTTTTTTGAGACGGTCGTTGGCCGTGCAGGCCAGAGCCCCATGGCCTATACGACCGGAGACCAAGGTGTGGGCGCGGTCTACACAATGGTCGAGCTGCTCGTCGTCACCACGAGCAAGCTGCGTGGAGGCAGTGGGCCCAAGAGACGCGCGCCGTGGTGCGAAAATGTCCTCGAGCGCTGCCGCGCTTTTCGGAGCGAGGACGACGCGCTCCGCGCAGTGACGCGGCTCGGCATTCCCGTTGACCGGGAGTTTCCCAGAGACACCAACCCGGTCGCGGCGCTGAGGACGCTCTTGGACCTATGCTTCGACGTTCTTGAGCCAGGTGCCCCAATCGCGAGCGGCGGCGGCACACAACTTCCCGTAGAACCCGCTTCCCATGACCTGAACGTCGTCGCCCAGCTCGATGCCCTGGCGCTCATTCTCGCTGCGCGAAAGCCCTTTGCAACTGCATACATCCCGATCACGAGCGCTCTGGGTAGGCTCACCGCCGCCAGAGACTCCCGCGGCGAGCGGCTTGGCGTTCTCAAGAATTGGTTTGCCGGTGTCCTCTACCTCGGCGTGGGCGGCAACGTGGCCCGCCTCTTCGAGAAGTTGCCCAAGAAGGAGAAGCCGTCGCCTAATGACGACGGTGCTGGTGGCGACGCTGGGTCGGCGGCGTCTTCGAGCCATCCTTCCGCGTCCTCGTACTCATCTTCAAGGCCGTCTCGGGGCCTCAAGCGCGGGCTCCCCCCTGGCGCCCCATCGACCGACGCGCAGCGCCCGGCCAAGCACGTGCCTTCGACCCAGTCCGCAAGACCATCTCGAAACTCCTCCAATCGCGGACTGCTCTCGGGTTCTCCACCGCCTCATGCACGCCGGTCCGGTGAGCAATTTGGTGAGCAATTTGAGCACGACTGGGCGCTCGATGCTCTCGCGTGGGTCCTTGCCTGGGGCGGGCTCCCGATTGTCTTTCTGTTCTTCTGGACACTCCACCAAGCCTTCTCCTGGCTTCTTGCTCATCGTCACGTGGCAGAAAAACCGGACCAGGACAGCAGCGGCAACGCGCCTTGCGCTCTGCAGCCTCAGGCGCGCCAGCGCCCGCACGCCGAAGTGCCCACGACTGCCGTGGTGCATGTAGCCCAGGCAGCACGTACCGTGAGCACGTCTGCAGCGCCAAGAGTGCCGCACATATCAGACGACGAGGTGGACTCCAGCTTCGACGTAGACGCAGTCCTCTCGCCCTCGCAGTCTGTCACAGATGATGAAGGGGGGCCATGGTCCATTGTGGACGAGCCCCAGGACGAGCCGCAGTGCACACTACCATCGTGTCATGACTGCAGCTCCCTACGCTATAGACCGCGTCCCCTCCAGGGCTTCCAGGGCTACGGTCTGCCTCTGCGCTCGTCTCTGTACCTTTCGTCCCTCTCTCTCTCGTCGGATGGGTCCTCCGAGGAGCCGCGCCCTCACGAGGAGCCGTATCTTCACGAGCACGGGCCTTCTCCCCCCCCCCGCAAACATTTTCCCAGGGGATCCACATGTCCAGCGCCCACTATGTTCGGATGAAGGAGAGAAAATGAGAGCGCCTCGGGGAGGAAAGGGAACACGAAGGTGAAGCCAAGCTCCTCTGTTGTGTGTCGCTCCTGCCGATCTTGGCGCTGAAGGCTCTGCTGCACACGTGCTTGCATGTCCTCGTCTTCCCGTCTTTGCGTCTCCTCGTGCGTCTACGTGTCTCCTTACCTCACTTGTCTCCTATCCTCGTCGTTGTTCGTCTTTTCGTCTTCGTCTTTGTTCGCCTGTTCGTCTTCGTCTTGTCGTCCTCGTCCACGGCGCCGGCGCCGCCCTCGTCGTTGGCACCCCAGTTGGTGAAACGGCCAAAGCAGAAGCGAGCCCAGCGCAGTCTGACAGTCTCCGCTCTGCTGCAGTGGGCCCGGCGGGGGCAGGCAAACGCTTCGCGAGGAGGCAAGGCGAGCGCGGCGCGCGGCGCCCACTCTGCCGCGCTGCGCCGCGCTGCACTTGACCCTGCACCCCGCGCCGTGCTGCGGCCAGTCGCGCAGCGCGGTGGCGGCCGGCATCCGACCGCAGAAGGCGGGGAGCTCGCCCCTCTCGTCCGTCGTGGCCGAGCTCTGCGCTCGACTGCACAGGGAGGGAGACAAAAGATCGGCGACAAACCTTCTCCCCCCCTTCATGCTCGGGTCTGCCCCGCGCGCGTCGCGATGGCGCGCTCGGTCGCCGTCGGCCGACTCGCGTGAGAGCCGCGGCAACGAAGTGCTCCTGGACGAGCTGCACCTCGTGACGCAGGACGAGGACGAGGAGAATGACGCGCTGTACGCGGCTCTGGACGCCGCGCAGGCGCGCCTGGGCATGCTCGAGTCGCCGCTGCGCGCCTTCTCCGCGGACCAGACGCTAGGGCAGAGCGGCAAGGAGAACGCTGCGCCCGTCGACAGCCCGACGCTGCCGCAGCACCCTGCGGAGCGCGCCGAGCGCCGCGCTCTCGCAGACGTGCCGCAGGACGACGTGCGTCGCCAGAGTGACGACGATTTGGACCTCCTTTTTCTAGGCGCGGCCTCGCCTGAGACCGACGAGGGCAGCCCGGGCCCGCTCCGCGACGAAGATCTTCTTTCGACCGGCGATCCCGAGGAAAAAGAGGGAGACCAGCAGCATTTGCTGCAGCGGCAGCAGCGGCATCAACGGCGGGAGGAGGAGGAGGAGGAAGACGAAGAGGACGACGGGGAGGAGGTGCATGATTCCGACACGGGCTCGTACGAGGTGGAGTGCGACGAGGAGGCGCAGGAGGCGCCCGTGCCCGAGCGGTCTCCGTCGCGCGCCTCGGGCAGCGTCCTCGTGGAGCGGTCCGTGCCGGTGCAAGGACTCGAAGTCCTGGAGAAGATCGGAAGCGGGACCTACGGGCAGGTGTACAAGGTGGTCCGCAGCACGGAACGCGCCGGCCCTCTGTACGTGCTCAAGCAGGTGGCCCTCGACGGCCTGTCCCAGGAGGAGCGCGACGAGACGATTCGCGAGGCGCAGTTCATGCTAGCCATCCGCGACCACGCAAACATCGTTCGGCACCATGAGTCCTTCATCGAGGGCGGCTGTCTCAACATGGTGATGGAGTACTGCGGTCATGGGGACCTGTCGAAGCGCATCAAGGAGCGGCGCGCCAACAAGACGCGCTTCGACGAGGCCTTCATCTGGCAGGTCCTCATCCAAGTCTGCGCAGCGCTCGAGCACCTGCACGAGCACCGCATCCTGCATCGCGACATCAAGCCGGAGAACATCTTCTTGGACGAACATGACCAGGTCAAGGTGGGCGATCTCGGGCTCGGGCGACTCTTGAGCTCACAGTCCAAGTTTGCGCACAGCACGGTCGGCACGCCGCTCTACTTTAGCCCGGAGCTCTGCGAGGAGGCGCTCTACGACGAGCGCAGCGACATTTGGGCGCTCGGCTGCCTCGTGTACCAGATGGCGGCGCTGCGCCCGCCCTTCCTTGCGTCGAACCAGCTCGCTCTCGCCAAGAAGATCGTCAGCGAGCCTGCCAAACCCATCCCAGCCACCTACACGAGCGACCTGCACTTTCTGCTCAACAAGATGCTCGAGAAGGACCCGCAGCGGCGGCCGGACGCCAAGCAGATCCTCGCCTACGGCCCGGTGCGGATCCGCGTCATGCAGGCACAGCTCGACTTGCGCGAGAAGCAGCTCGCCTCCAAGCACACGCAACGCGAGCGCGAGATGGCGGCAAAGGTCGCGCTCCTCGAGAAGAAGCTCTCGGCCTGCGAAACGGAGATGCGCGAGATGCGCTCCAGCTACGACTACCTCATCGCGCAGGCTCGCGCCGCGGAGCAGGCCGCCAACGAGCGAGCCTGCGAGCTGCAGGCCCAGGTCGAGCTGCTCACGGCGCAGTCCGAGGGCGCGGACGCCGCCGCAACCGCGGCGCACAAGACACCGGCGCCGGTGCAGCGCCGCCAACGCGACGAGGATGGGCGCGCACGCCGCACGGCGTCGCGCCGCACGTCCATGCCCGCCTCCAGCTCGAAGACGCCACACGGAGCCGCGCCGACGACAGCGGGCCGCCGCCCCACGCGCAGCGCCCGGCCGTCTCCGGCGGCCATGGCTACGCCAAGAACCGTGCTGGCCGCCAAGCCCGGCCGCACACTCTCGTACGCGGGCGTGGACGCCATGTCGGCGGACCCGGACCAGAAACGCCTGCGCCCGCGCAAGCCGGCGGCTGCCCAGGCCGACGTCGCCAAGGCGCGGCCCGACCACGTGCTCCGGCGCAAGCTGCTCGAGACCACGCCCGTGACGCAAAACAAGGAGAACCGCCGCCGCTCCTGGACCTCGTCCAAGGTCCAGCCCAAGTCAAGGCCCGAGGCGGCCGTGACGCCCGGCAACACGGCGAGCGCTCTACGCGGCCTGGGACCGGCGCGCCGCGTGCCGTCCTCCTTCCTTCACGTCAACGAGAGCGTGGCCACGCCCCCAGACGAGATGTAAACCAACCCTGCTCTTCGTTTCTGTAAAATTTCCATGACAGAGAAAAGGTCTTCAAGTAGTTCTTGCTGCAATGCTTTCCGAGACATGCGGGTGGCATGGCCCGCGTCACGTGGAGGAGGCCATCTCGTCCAGGTAAGCCCGGCCCGCTCGCAGGTCCTGGGCGGCGAGGATGGCCGCCGCGCCCCTGCGCGCCGCGTGGTCCGAGACGCGAGGGGCTCGGCCCGCGTTTGCCTCGCGTAGCGCGCTGGCGAAGAGGTGTGTGGCCTCGGCCACGAGCTGCGCATCTCTGCGCAGCTCGCCCGCGCGGAGGAGCATGATGCCGGCGTTCAGGTCGCTCACCGCGACCTCGTCCTTGTCGCTCACCTCGTGCCAGTTCGTGAGACCGTCGGCCAGCAGACGCTGCAGACCGCGCGCGCAGCGCAACATGTGCTGCGCGGTGGCGTCTGCACTCGCAAAGACCAGCTCACCCGTCTGCACACGCGCCGCCTGCAGCTCAAAGTACTTCTTGGCGCGGATGAAGACGCGCAGCGCACTCATCCACTCCCAGGTCCCGAGAAAGCGCGTGTCGCCCGGGCGCGCAAACCTCGCCACGAGGCTGCGCGCCGCGTCAACGCGCTCGTCCGTCCAGTACCACAGCGGCTCGGACGGGCGATGCGTGTAGACCAGGCCGTCGGGCACAAGGCGCGGCGCTCCAGACCCATCGCTAGCGGCCGCTAGCGCGGCCCAGTCGTCGAGGCGGCCAGAGTACGCAAAGGAAGTGTTGCTACGAACCAGGGCTTGCGCCAGGTCCCCTGCGTGCGCTGGCCCTGGGTAGCGGTCCAGGTGGCTTTCGTACCACGGCATGCGCATGAACTCTGTGCTCACCACAGTCACGTCCGTACGGAGCCCGGCGCATTGCTGCAGGTACTGGACGCCAGTCCAGTCCATGTCGCCGTGCGTCATGAGCACGCTGCCCGCAGGCATCTCGGTCAGAAGCGCACGCGCGTAGGTGCCTACCACGTTTGACTGGGCGCGCTCTCGCAGCGCGGCGCCCGACTGCAGCGCCCAAGGCGCACCAAGAGCGAGCACGAGCGCTCCGGTTGCCGTCAACACGGCGCCGCGACCCCAGGACGTGCGCGAGCGCGCGACACGCACGGCCTCGGCGGTGCCGATGCCCGCAAAGAGCGCCACAATGAGTTGTGGTTGCTGCCAGAAGCGCTTGCGGATCTCCGCGAGGTGCGGCTGTGCCGCGAGTATGGGCATGTTCGAGAGCGCATGAAAGACGTTGAGCGCGAAGACGTACGCAAAGAGCCAGGCGCCCGCGATGACCCGCACGGCCCGGTGCGGTGACCGCGACATGCTGTAGACGCCCGCGGCCGCCAGCGCCAGCGCCCAGGCCCCGGGCAGGCATTCAGACACGAGCGCGCTTAGGTAGAGCTGCGTGCGCTCGAACCAGCCGAGGTTGCCGCCCACGTCCGCGCTTGCGCCCAGAACGCCGCCGCCGGGGAAGAGCTGGAAGGAGCCATAGTCGGAGCGCGTAAAGTGCCAGAGCAGGCCGGAGACCGAGGTCGGGTCGCCCCAGGAACCACGCGCGCGCACAAACAGGCCACTCAACACCGCCTGTGCGTACACCGCAAGGCCGGCGAAAAAGTACCCCGTGAAGCGCAGCGCGTCGGCGACGGCGGGCTTCCGGGTCTCACGGCGCAAGAGGCGCGGCAGCCAGCGCTCTGCGAGCACGACGGCCACGAGCGGGCCCTCGAAGAGCACCGCCGTGTGTTGATTCGCGAGCGCGAGGCCGCTGACGGCAGCCCCGGCGCACAGCAAGGTGTACACGCGCGCATCGCCAGGCGAGAGCAAGAGCACACGCGCCGTCAGGTGCAGCAGGCCCGCGCAGAGCAGGTTGTTGAGCGCAAAGACCTCAAAGGTGCTGGAGAACTCCCAGACCACTGGCGAGAGCGCGAAGAGCGCTGTGCCTACGACGGACGCCGCGGCCACGCTCCACTCGTCGGCCTTGGACCTCGTCCGCACAACCATTCCAATCGTGCGCGCCACGACCTGGCACGCGGCGTGCGCCATGAGCACGTTGAGCACATGCAGCCTCATCGCAGGCGTGGTCCTCCCCGCCAGCGGCGCCGTGAGGCGCAGCCACGCGTGGCCCAGGACCACGAGCAGCGGGTAGCCCGGCGGGTGCGCCACGCCCAGGCTGCATGCGCATGCCGCCAGCTCGCCGCTGTCGCCGCCGCCCACCTCCGCCGGCACGGTCCACGCGTGGGCTGCGCTCAGGCCGGCCAGCGCCGCCTGCGTCGCCACCGCCGCGGCCCGCATCGCCGCCGCGCCGTTGGAGTTCTGGTGGGCACTGGCAAGGCCGGGCGAGTCGCGGTCCGCTTCGAGCCACCGCGAGCCACCGTTCACGTGCGCCACTTGCGCGCAACTGGTGCGGGCCCGTGCCGCAGGCCGCGGGGCGACGTCGCAGAGGAAGCTTCAGCAACGGCGGCGGCGCAGTCCGGCTCAATGTAGCTACAGAGAAGAAAGCTCTGGCCAGGGATAGTCAACTTAGAGCAGAAGTTTTTCTACCAGCACCTACCACGGCCGCTTGCCGGCCGCGCCAGCCAAGATCGCCAGCCGCAGCCAGGACGTCGCAGGGAGCAGCTTGAGCACACCAAGATGATGTGGACAATCTAGCCAGAAGTCAGGCTACCAGAGAGCTCGAGCAGAGACGTTCTCATATGCGCGTGCTCGTCGAAGAGCGCGTCGCGAACGCCACCACTACTGCACGGGCTCGAGTTCGTCGTGGCGGAGCGACATAGTTAGCTAACCAAGAGCTGGCCCATCGAAGCGAGCGAGCCGTCTGGCCGGCAGACCCGCTGCAGTGCCAGAGGCAGGCAAGCCAAGGCTCGACTGGCCCAAGGTCGGTGGTCATGGTGGGACGCGCGTCCCAGTCTGGCCCAGCAGGAGGCGAGTCCCGCGCGCCCAACGGTCTGCACGAGGCCCGGCCCGGCAGAACCGAGGCGCGGCGCGGGCGGGAGGGCGGGCGGCGGCGCGCGGCGCGGGCAGACTCGCGCGGGCGGGAGCGCCGCAGCCGCGCCGCGTCCTCGCGCAGCTGCCCCCGCGCTGGCAGCGCAGGAGCGCGCCGGGCGGCACGGCGACAGACATGCAGGGCGACGACGGCCGCGCGGAGGACCCGCGCGTGGAGAGCGCGAAGAAGCCGCAGCGGCTGGGCCCAGCGGTGGCGTGGCGGGATGAGGAGAACCTGGCGATGGCGCGCAACGTGAGCGACTCGCCCAGGCGCACGCTGCGGCAGGCCAAGGAGATGGAGGGCGCGAAACAGCGAGATCTCAAGATCGCGCAGGTGCAGCAGACGGAGACGTCAGCGCCCGTGTCGCCGCGAAACACGCCGCGCAAGGGCCAGCGCGGCAGCCCATGGACGCCGCGGGGCACGCCAGAGGCCTCGCGCCACAGGGCCGCCGGTGCGGGGCCCGGCCTGCGCGTCCACACGCCTTCGCGCGAGCTGCAGGGGAGAGTCAAGAGCAGCAACCAAGAGGAGGAGGGCGAGGGCGAGCAGGACGGCAAACTGCTGGCGGCGACGCTGCAGCAAGAGCAGGCGACGCTGGCGTCGCCGCGACCGCTGATGGAGGACCGCAGCGAGCCGACGGACATGGCGCTGCGCACGCACCGCGAGGTGGTGCACAACGTGAAGGACTTTGTGACATCGCCCGTGTCCAAGGCGCTCGGCACGCTGGAGTGCTCGCTAACCAACTACAAGGTCCAGGGCGAGGGGCTCTTCGCGTCGCCAACCGAGGTGTGGGAGCTGCGCATCACGGACCCGCGCGTGCAGTACGAGGGCGTGGCGACCTTTACAAACGTGCCGGACGCGACCGGGGCCGGCTTCGCGAGCGACGGCCCGCAGGTGACGGACCTGCGCAAGAATCGGCTCGTGGTGATCGCCGAGAAGCGCACGCGCGGCTTTGTGCACAAGTCGTCAAGCTTCATCTTTACCATGGCGGACTGCAGCCAGTACCACCAGCGCATCGTGCAAAAGGCGAGCCATCTGGTGGGCAAGCTGGAGGGCGATAACGTGTGGGGCACGGAGTACACCGGATTTGACCTGTCGGAGAACCTCAAGGCGCGGCAGTACGCCATCCCGATCAAGAGGGAGTGCTTTCACATCAAGTACGACTGCACGGTGGGCAACCCGCGGCAGCTGCTGGTGGCCATTCCGAGGCTCTCGGACGCCGCGGAGGCGCGCGCCGACGGGCGCGGCCCGGACACGGACCCGTCGACAGGGCGCGAGCGCGACGTGGAGGAGTCGGCGGGGCTGTGGCAGAACGAAATCCCGCCGTCGCCCGACATGGACCTTGGGTGCCAGGTCGTGCCTGCGCACGAGCACGCGAGCGAGAAGCGGCTTGCCACGGCGTCTGCGGACTTTGATCTGGACACCTGCCTGTGTTTTCACAACCGCAAGCCCTTGTGGGACGAGGAGCTGGAGACGCACATTTTGGACTTTGGCGGCCGCGTCACGCACCCGTCCGTGAAGAACTTCCAGCTCGACCCTTCTTGCGAGGCTGTCGACCATACCTTCATTGACTACGAGGCGGAGGACGACGAGGACGCTCGCCTCTTTGGGTCAACGCGCGAGATCCACGCGCGTCGACCCATCGTGCAGTTTGGCCGCAGCGCCGCGGCCTCCCCCGTGACGGGCATCTCGCACTTCTCGCTGGACGTTCGCTACCCGTTCTCCCCGCTGCAGGCGATGCAGCTTGCTATGACCTCCGTCGAGCACAAGATCGTCTACTCTTGACAACGCGTGGCGCAAGATCATCCAAAACGTGGCGGGATGGATCCCGGCCGGGGCCGGGACTCGGACATGGGCACGAAAACAAAAAAAAAACATTCAAACAAGCAAACCAAACAAGCAACCGCACGCTCAAGAATGGAAAAACTATCTTCTTGCTTTTATTGTACATGATCGGCCGCAGAAAGGCTCGCGTGGCGCTCGCACTCGAGCTGAAAGTCGCGCACCGCGCTGTAGTACAGCCGCTGCTGGCGCACCAGGTCCTGGTAGGCGCGCTCGCTCACGGACTGCGCGGTGACGGCCGCGTCGAGCTTGGTCTGCATGTGCTCGCGCTGCGAGAGCAGGCCCTGGAGAATGTTGCGTAGCTGCTCGACGAGCGCTTCGCGGCCGGCGCGCGACTTGAGCGAGAGCCGGAAGCCGTCGTTGACGGATTGCACGAGGGACGTCTGCTTGCGCAGGAGCTCGTGAATGGTCTCCAGCGTGTTGTAGGTGTTCACGTGGCGGCGGTTCTCCTCGAGCTTGCTGGCGAGCTGCTCGTAGAGCTCGAAGATGCGCCGCTCGTATTGCATGAGCTCCACCTGCGTGGGCACCGCGTCGACCTCGCGCGAGAGGCGGTCGGTCTCCTGGCTCACGTGCGCGAGCTCGCGGGCGAGGGCGGCGTGCGTGGCCGCCAATTCACTGTCCTCCTCGGGCTCCGCGCGCGCGGGCTCCTCCGGCGCCGCGGGGGTGGCGCGCTGCAGGGCGTCGCGCAGCTCGCGCGAGCGCTGCGACTGGCGAGCGCGCTCCGCCTCGGACTCGGCCTGCACAAGGTGGACCTCGCCGAGCAGCTCCGAGAGCTCCAGGAGCGCGGTGCGGTCCGGCGCCTCGGCCTTGACGTCGCGCGCCAGCTCGCGCTTGACTGCGTGCGCGGCGTGGACGTTTTCGCGCCGCTGCGCGCGCTCGTCCTCGGCGGCGGCGCAGCGTGCGGCCGCGGCCTCCTTGCGCGCGAGCGTGCGCGCGAGGGCCTGCTCGGCCTCCTGCAGGCGCAGCTCGAGCTGGTGCCGCTCCGTGCCGGCCTGAGCGCTGCGCGGCTCGGGCCGGCGCGCGGGGCGCGGCGGCGGTGCGGCGCGCGTGAGCAGGTCCTCCTCGCGCCGCTTGGCGCGCGCGTTCTCCTCGTCATTCTGGCGCGCGGCCTCCTGGGCCGCTGCGGCGTAGCGAACGCCGAAGTCGTCGTCTGCCGCGTCCACGGAGCGCAGCGCGACGTCGGGCGCCTCCACGCGCTCGCCGAACTCGAGCAGGACAGCGCGCGCCCACGCGAGGGCGTCGCGGTCGTCGGCCGGCTGGCGGTCCGCAATGCAGAACTTGCGCTCCGGTCGCAGACTGTCCTCCAGCGTGGACGCCGAGACGCCCACGGCCGGCGGCGAGGGCGGCGCAAGGCGCGCCGAGGTCGCCAGGTGCTCGTGCTGCGCCGAGAGCTGCAGCGCGCGACCCCTTGCGCTGCGCGAGGACCGCACGCGACCGCAGAGCCACTCTACGACGGGCCGCAGCCCCGCCAGGTCGAACCCGTGCACCTGGTGCGCCTGCAGCTCGTGCGGGCACTCCATGGCCCTCAGCGCGCGCACCACGTGCTCCGCGAGCCGGATTCGCTGCCCCACGGACAGCGCGTCGCCCGTGTCGGCCGCCGCCACGTCCACCTCCTCGCCGCTCGCGCGAATCGCCCAGCACAGGCCGCCCAGCACGCGGTCAAATGCCGCTAGCCCGGCCAGCCGCGCTCGCGGGTAGCCCGCCTCCGCCAGCGCCGTCAGCAGCGCGCGCCCGCGCGCCTCTTCCTCCCCCTCGCCGCGGCCCTCGCCATCGCGCGCCGCCGCCGCCGCCGTGCTCGCCGTCGCCGCTTCCTCCTCCGCGCCCTGCGCGCGCTCGGCCTCCTCCGGCTCGCCTCCCGCCGCCGCGTCCATCCCTCCCGCGCGCTCCCTCCCTCTCGCGCGCGCGCCTTCTCGCTCTGCCGCGCGGTCGTCCTCCGCCGCGCCGCCGCTGCCTGCTGCCTGCTGCTCATCGTCTGCTCATCCCCCTCATCCCCTCCTCATCCCGCCATCGCGGCGCGCCCTGCGCGCGCGGGCGCGCCGCGCGCGCGGGCGCGTCTCCTGGCCGCGCTCGCGCGCGCCGCGCGCGCCCTCGCGCGCGCCGCCGCCGCGCGCTCCGCCGCCGTCGCTCTGCGGCAGCGCGCTCGTCAAACCGGCCTGCCTGCCTGCCTTCACGCCGGCGCCGCCATGCGCGGCGCGCCGGCGCGCCCCGGGCCGGGCCCGCGCGGGCCCGCGCGGGCCCGCGCCGCGAGCCGCGCCGCGAGCCGCGCCGCGCGCCGCGCCGCGCCCGCCGAGCCCGAGTCCGAGTCCTTGGTTTGCGCAGAGTCGCGCGAGCGGGCTGGCCGCGCACGCGCCCGGGACCGGCGGCGCGCGTCCCTGGCGCGGCACGCGCGCGCGAGCCAAGGCCTGCCCAACTTGCAGCCCAAGATCAACGATGATCGACGACCACGGCGGGCAGACCCTCTTCGGCGGCGCCGAGCTCGGCCAGGCAGGCAGCCAGGCAGCCAGGCAGCGCAGCGCGGGCGAAGCGCAACTGGCGACCGGGTCGCGGCAGCTGCGACGAGGAGCGCCTGGCAGCGCCTGGCAGCGCAGCGCAGCGCGCGCAAAAGGCGGAGAGCGACGCCAGGTACGAGCGCGGAGGCCACGAGGAGGCCGCGGCGGAAGGAGGGGAATAGGACGCGGAGGAGAGCATGACGAGGAGGTCCACTCGCGGAGAGCGGGAGGAGAGGCACTCCAGGCGGCTGGCGAGGAGGGCGCAGCGAGGCGAGGGGAAGGTACCGGCGGCGGCGGCGGCGGCGGCGGCGGGGGAGGAGGACCCCGATGGCGTGGCCATGGCGAAGGAGGTGAAGGACGTGGACGTGGCGGGCGAGGGCGAGCAGCGCAGGCTGAGCCGGCGCAAGTCCGGGTCGCGGCGCAGCTCGACGCGCAAGTCGCTGCAGCGCACGGCGACCGCGGTCCTGAGCGGCGACCTGGACGTGTTGCCGCCGTCGTCGGTGAACTGGAGCCCTGGCAAGCGGGGCGCGTACCTTGGGCTCATCATCCATGGCGTGGTGTACCTGTCCATTGTGGGGATCATGGTGAGCATCAACCTCATCACCGCGGCCCTGACGCGGCACAAGTTCCTGTGGTCGGCGTTTCCGGCGGCGATCTGGTTTATGCTTTTCGGTATGCACTTTGGGCTGACCTGGGCCCTGCTGCGCGCGGCCGGCGCCAGCACCAAGGAGATGGACGACATCTTCATCGCCGCCTTCGTCACGGTGCGCGATCTTGTCCAGTCGCTCGTGAAGATGTACGTGGAGGGCTTCAACCCGTTTCCGGACAACTCGCGCGCGGCCAAGATTGTGGACTTTTTTCTGTCCACGGACGATGATTGAACAGTATGGATGACCATAACTAATTATCATGCACAGCTGGAAAAGGTCCAGGGCTGCTGCTGCGCAGCGCTCTCGCTCTCGTTGGCGCTGTCTTGGTCCTCCTCGTCAGTCGTCATTGTGGACGTGGTATACCGCGTGCGCTGGGAGCCCAGATCCCGAGTGGAGTCCTGCACGAGCGTCTGGAAGCTGAGGAAGCCGTCGTCGTCATCCTCATCGTCGTCTTCGCCGTCGTCGCTGCCCGCGAAGCCATCGTCCTCGTCCTCGTCCTCATCCTCGTCCTCGTCGTCGGCGTCTTCATCGTCTTCCTCGCCGCGCGCGTCATCTGCGTTGCCCTCTGGCGTGGGCGCGCCGGCAGACCGAGCGCCGATGCGGATCGGAACCTGCGCGACGAGCGACTGACGGCGGTACGCCTCGACGACGGCCTTGGGCGGGGAACTGGGCGGCGCCTCGATGTCGCCTGCGGCGGGCCGCGAGTTATGGTCGTCGGTGGCCACGACGGCCGGGCTGGCAGCGGGGCCGGCGCCCGACTCGATGTAGCGCTTGGAGAAGTCCGCGAGGCGGCGCGCGACGGGCTGCTCTGCCCAGTACGTCCAGGTCGCAGCGAAGAGGTAGAGCACGAGCAGAAACGGCATGAGATAGCCCGCGACGAGGCGCGCCGGGACCGGGACGTAGCCGTCGCCGAGGTGCGGGATGATGGCGACAGACTCGATGCCCGTGTTGGCAAACTGCCACTGCTCGACAATGAAGAAAAAGGTGAACTGAAAGCAGTAGACGGTGAAGGAGAAACCGCCAATCTTCTCGATGACGGGGTGCTCGAGCAGGCCTGTGAGCGAGAAGCCGCCAATGTCGGGGTTGCCCGAGTTGATGCCGTAGCCCAGCAAGAGGAGCGCCGCCACCGGGCACAGGCCAGAGATGAGGAAGGCCTCGGCGTTCTCGCGGATGAGCGGCTGCTCGACGCCCTCCGGCTGGCCCTCGAGCGGCGAGTCGGTGAGCGGGACGAGGCACACGAAGAGGATGAAGAGCAGGCTGACCAGGTCCGGCAGCACGCGCCAGAGGCGCTTCCAGGCGACGACGCGCGCGTCGTTGACGAGCTCAGCGACGATGAGACCGATGGCAAAGTCCGCGAGACGCAGCACGGGAAACTTGTAGAGGAACTCGAACTGCTGGTTGGTGACGACGCCGTCCTGAAGAAGGAAAAATGCGGCGCAAGGCGCCATGCTGAACACGTAAAAGAGCAGCGCAAGCACGAGCTTGGCGGCCACGGAGCGGTTCGTGAGGCGGTTGAAGACGCGCATGGCGCTGTTCATAACCGGGTAGAGCAGCCAGGCGAAGAGCAGCGTGGAGATGGTCCAGCCGCCCGGATTCGGCGAGTTGGGGAAGTCGCGCGCGAAGCCCTCGATCCAGGGGAATTCGAACCACGCCTGGACGAGCGCGACCGTGGAGATCACCTGCGTGGGGTGGTCTGTGATGAAGGCGTCGTGACGCGTGAAGAGTGGGTCAACGAGACCGAGCAGGCAAGACACCTCGTAGGTGAAGAGCACGCGGCCGACGCGGCGCAGGTAGAAAGAAACGTAGGCGCGCCAGTTGCTATAGCGGCGGTTCTGGTACGCATAGTGCGTCATGAAGCCACTGAGCACGATGTAAATGCCGACGGGAATAAAGCCGCGGCTGAGGACTAGCAAAAAACTCGTGTCGTGTTGAAAGCGAAAGTTGGTGTCTTGGAAGTGGCCCAGCACGATCCAGAGCGTGGCGAAGGTGCGGATGCCGGCGATGGTGCGCAGCATCTTGCGCTTGGGTCGTCGCTTGGAGCCGGCCACGGCGGCCGCCTCGGCGTTGCGGCCCTTGCTCGCGGCGCCGCTCTTCTTGGAGCCGCCAGTCCTGCTGATGTAGGCCACGCCATCGATGACCTGGCCGGTGAAGCGCTGTTCCTGTTGCAGCAGCATGCTGCTCGGGGCTGCTGCGGCTGGGGCTGCTGCTGGGGCGGCGGCAACGGGGGCGACGGCGGAGTCCTCGTCCGCGATAAGCATTCCCGGCGCGCTTTCGAGTTTGGTCTGACCCGGTCTGGTCTGCTCCACCTTCGTCTCAACGCGTGCGCGGAGGCGCTAGAGGCCGCAGGCGGGACATGGTGAGCCTGAGACCAGCAGCTCGTCCCGTAGGGCGCCG
The DNA here is from genome assembly GCA_013306675.1 of Thraustochytrium sp. TN22. Lineage (NCBI taxonomy): Eukaryota > Bigyra > Thraustochytrida > Thraustochytriidae > Thraustochytrium > Thraustochytrium sp. TN22. The sequence continues at coordinate 150,223 of JABLUY010000025.1, read as the reverse complement.
CATCACGATTCAGGAAGCTAGCCGACGATCGCTCGTCTAGCCGCGCGCCTAGCAGTGCGCCAGCTCCCTAGGAGCTGCGAGCTCCAGGTGTGGGCCGCTCCAGAATGGTCCGCCTCCCGGCGCCACAATGAGTGCGACACGGGCACTGGCCGAGGACATGTCGGCGCGCCATGACAACACGAAACGTCCGCAGGCGCGCATCCGAGCGGCGGCGTCACTGCCATAAACCCGCCGCGCCATGTTGCGGCTCGGCCCAGCGCACTGGAGCTAAGAGCTGGGCTTGCGCGGGGTCACCGGCGGGCGTGGTTCGCCTTTTTTGTGCACAAGCAGTCCGTCCGAGTCACCGTGGCGCCGTTTCATTTTTTTTACTGAAAGTCTAGTTCGCGACGTCCGAGTCCGCGGGGTCTGTCGCGGTGTTCACGCGGCAATCACAGGGGTGGTCGCGCGACGTGTACGCATGCATACCAATCTGCCAGCCTGGCTGTGTGAGAAAGAGAAAGGGAGAGGGAGAGCGGCAGACAGACCAAGAAGCAAGCACAGAGAGAAAGAGAAGAGCGAGAGAGAGACCGAGGTACCGGGAAGCACTCAAGAGAGAGCGAGAGCTGGTTCTATCTCTCGCTATTGACCGACCATCAAAGAATTCCGGGCATGCAACAGTCACGAAGGCATGCTGGTGAGCAGCGAGTGTCCCGGCGCGGGAAAGGCGTGCTTCCATCTATCCGTCGCACTGTCCCACCCACGCGAATCGGAGGCATTCTATCGGAAAAGACTACTCTTCGGGCTTAGAATTCAACTTCTAATGATCAGAGCGCCTCGGCGATGGGCTCAAAGTCCTTGTCGAGCGTGATGATGCACTTGTTGATGGCAATGTAATTCCAGCGCACGGCACAGAAGAGGCGCTCGGGCAGCTCGCTCTCGTGCTTGGCCTCAACGAGCCAGGCAGTGTCGACAACCAGGCTGGCGCTGGCCTTGTAGACGGTGCCATTGAGCATGGACGCCGTGCTGCTGCTGGCGACATCCTGGTCGAACTCGAGGTAGTTGGCGCCCTCGAAGAAGCGCGTCTTGAGCTTTTGAGCGATCATGACGGGCCTCTCCATACGGAGCGCGCTGAGCGTCTTGCGTACAGACGGGCTAGCGTCGCGCACTTTGGCGATGAGCTTGAGACGGTCGGTTCGCATGCGCTCGTTTCCCTGGACAAAAGATGCAAAGGCGCTGCGAATGCCCGGACTGAGTGCGTTCACGACGGCATCGTCACGGCGGAAGAGGTGCACGACGGCCGTGTGCTCACCGGTCCACGCAGACTTGAATGTCCAGCAAACGAGCATGAACTGCGGAAACTCAGAGGTCCCGGGCGCCTCCGAGTACTGCTTTAGAAAGTTTCGCAGCGAGCCGACCTTGTCGGCCGCGTGCGTGATGGGCACCTTGCACCGGTACACGTGTGCGCCAACGATCTTGTAAAAGGGCGCCTCGGAGCCCACCTTGAGCTTGCGGTCTACAACCTCCGCCCCGCTCATGTACCCCGGCCCGCGCACGGCAAAGCTCGACACGTCGGGCTCGCTGTAGGAGTTTTTCGCGGCCGCCGTAATGGTCGGGTCTGCCATAGCCGGGTCCTCAGGCTCGGCGTTTGCGTCAGCGGCGTCAGCGGCGTCAGCGGCGTCAGCGGCGCTGTCGACGTCGGCGTCGGCGTCGACGGCGGCGACAGGCGCCACGGCAGTCTTCACGTCGTAGAAGCTAGGCGCCTGCACGTTCCAAGCGTCGCTGGGCAGATCGGCGGGCACCGGCACGTAGGTGCGTTCCGCGCCCGCGCCGACGGCGTCGCCGGCCTCTGAGGCAGCGGATGCGGCGGCGGCGGCAGCCGCCGCGACGCCCCAGCGCGGCCCGCGCGGGCACATGTCGCCGTCGAGCTCCACCACAATGTCGGTAATGTCCACGTAGGTCCAGCGCACGACAGCAAGCGGCAGCGCGGGCTCGGCGAGGCGCCAGGCCACGTCGACGATGGCGTTGGAGGCGGCCGACACGATGGTGCTACGAACGAGCGAGGCAAGCGTACTGGTGCCGATGTCAAAGTCCACCTCGGCGTAGCCCGGACCGCAATGCACGGAGGACCGCAGGCGTGACGCGATAGCGACGGGCTGCTCGGCGCCCAGCGCGTAGGCGGCGGCCTGCAGCGCGCCCGAGGCCTCGCGCAGCGACGCCTGCATCTCGAGCGCGCCCAGATCGCCCTGGCGCGTGAGCCGGGCAGCGGCCTCGCGCTCCGCGTCGTCAAGTGCCTCCACGGCCTCGTCGTTGCGTCGGAAGACCTGCACCACCGCGATGTTATCACTGCCAAAGTACAGTTGGTACTGCCACACGAGCACGAGGAAGCGCGGCAGCTCCGCCTCGTCCTCCTCCTCTGCGATATACTCGCGCAGCGACTGCAGCGTCTGCGCGGCGTGGCTCAGTGTGCGTGCGCTCTGCACGGCAGCGGCACCGCACACCTCATACAGACTGGACGCATCCGCGTCGGTGGCCGGCGGCGACCCGTACGCGTTGTTGCCTGCCAGCGCGCGCGCCTCGTCCTCGTCCTCGCTCCTAGGCAGCTGGAACAGCGGCCGTCCGCTCAGCGTCCACGGCGCCTGCGGCGCGCCGGCCTCCGCCGCCGCCTGCGCCTGGGCGGCCAACGCGCCGCCGGCCTCCGCCTGCTCCTTGAGCGCCAGTTCCTCGCGCCGCTTCCGCGCTCGGCCGGGGTCTAACCTGCACATGGCCAGCATCATCTTGTTCGCAAACGCCGTCTTGCCCGTAGTGAGTGACGAGCCCCTGGTCCCGTCCCGTCCCGTCTCGCCGGGCGCGCGCGACGAGCACCTCCTGCTCGTACTTCCGGGCGTCGCCCTTGGGTACTTCGCTGGCCCTTCTGCGTGGCACTGCGCGCGGGGCTCGCCGGAGGCCGGCCCGCCCGGGCCCTATGGCCCCGCGCTGCTTCTTGCGCGCGTCCGCGTCCTCGTCCACGTTTTCCTCCCCGTCCCTGCCCTCGTCCTTGCCCTTGTCCTTCCTTGCGCGGGCCTTGGCGCGCGGCGCGTGCACAAGGACGCCGCCGCGCGTCTCGTCTCCGGCGGGCGCGAGGGCGGCGCCGGCCGCTGGCGGGCGCGCGCCGGCGGGGGGCGGGGGGCGGCTGGCCGCGCCGCGCCGCGCCGGGCTCGCTGGCTGGGCGCGGAGACGGAGGGAGCGCCGGGCAGGGCTGGCTGCTCCAGTGCTTGCCCGCCTACCTGCCTCGCCTGCGAGCGCGCCGGGTACCAGGTGCGCGCGGCCGCTGCCTGCCTGCCTGCCTGCCTGCCTGCCGCCCGGCCGCCTGGACTCCGCTGGCCCGCCTGCGCCGCCTGCCGCCTGCCGCGGCCAGGGCGCGCGCGCGCGCGGCCTGCCGGCCGCCCTGCGCGGGCGAGCGCGCGGGCGCGGCCCCTCGCCGCCGAGCGCGGTCGGTCGCGGGCGAGCGGTGTGCGCGGGAGATCGGCCCTGATGCGGGACTACTGACCAACCAGGGCAACTGGCACAAGTTGCACAACACTGCCGCACCTGCCTGAGCCGTCGCCGCCGCCGACCCAGGCCGAGCCAGCTCCCAGCTCCCAGCTCCCACTCGGTACTGGCAATGCACCCGGCGGCGCAGCTGGCAGCGGCTGTGGCACCTGTGCACCACTTGCGAGGGCGAGTAACTCAACTCACTCGCTCGACGCCGCCGGCCGACCGTGCCTTCCCCCCCGCGCACGGTTTTGCATCTTGTCGAATTCGGCGGCCGCCGTGACGTGGCGCGCCCGCCGCCCGCAAGATGAAAGCGCGGCGCGGGCGGCCCGCCGGCGCCGCGCGGAGTCCGAGTCTCTCGTGTCAATCTTGTCAATCTTGGTCAAGGTCGTGGCCAACTTGAACAAGATGATACCCGGGCCGGCCACACGAGGATGCGGAGTGTCCCGCATGGTTGATGATACTGATACCGATTCCGCGAAGGACGGCAACGACGGCGAGATGGGCGCGGCCAGGGACTCCGAGACGGCGGCGAGCAGCCGCGCCGCCGCCTGCTCGCGCCGCCCGCTCGCGCCCCAGCGTCCGCGCGTCCCGTCCTCGGCGCCGGGCAGCGCCGCGAGGATGCGCGGAAGGGATGGATGGATGGATGGCGCAGGGGCGCGCCCTGCTGCAAACCGCGCTCGCGGCGAGGCGGCGCGGCGGGCGGCGGCACAGGCGGCGGCGGGCGCGGGTCCGCGCCGGGAGAGAGGAGAGCGGCGCGCAGGAGCGATGGCGCGGCCCGCAGCACGCGCGCTGGCGGCGCTGGCGCTGGCGGCGCTCGCCGCGGCGCAGACGCTGGCGCTGGCGCCGCGCGGCCTGCAGCAGGGCGAGCTGACGAGGGCCGCCGGCGCGGGCGGCGCGGAGGCGGAGGCGAACATGCGCGTCATGACGGAGGACGCGTACCCGCCGTGCTCCAAGGGCATCGCGTGCGCAGAGCTGGGCGGCGCCAAGCGCGGCAAGGGCGTGGTGATCTTCGGCGGCGAGGTGACCCGGCGCGACGCGCGCAACGACACGTGGCTGCTGGACCTGGAGCATGGCGAGGACGCGGGCAGTCCGTGGCGGCTGTTGGAGGCCGCGGCGGGCGAAGGCCCGGCGCGGCGCTGGAAGGCGTCCCTGACGACCGTGGACGGCCCCAGCGCGGACGAGGCGCGTATCCTGCTCTTCGCCGGGTCGACGAGCGACGCGACGTGGACCGGCGCGGAGGCCGGCACGGTGTTCGACGACCTGTGGGCGCTGGATGCGACGCAGTCGACAGCGCGCTGGGAGCGCCTGGGGCCATCCAAGGAGGAGCTGGCCAAGGAGGGCGCCTGGCCGGTGGCGCGCCGCGCGCACTCGGCCGTGGCGCTGGGCGGCCGCCTCGTCGTGTTCGGCGGGCGCGGGCCGCGCGGTGAGACGCTCCGCGATTTGTGGGCGTACGACCTGGCAAGCCGCAGCTTCGAGGCGCTGCCGGACTTCCCCTCGGAGCCGCGAAAGGGCCACTCGGCTTGCGTGTTCTCGGCGAGCTTCACGCCGGCCAATGCGGCGTGGGCGCCAGTCTGGGACAAGTACGCGAATCAGCCGAGCATGGTCGTCTTTGGCGGGCGCGAGAACGGTCACACGTACATGAACGACGTATGGGCGTTCGCGTGGAGCGCCAAGGGCGGGAACCGCCGCGGCTGGGTGCGGCTTGAAGCCGGCGGCGCGGCGCGCACCAAGGACGGCGACCTCGTGCGGCCGGAGCGCCGCAATCACCACTCGGCCGTGCTGCGCGACAACATCATGCTCGTCTTTGGCGGGCGCTCTTCGCACAGCTCCTACAAAGTGCACGACGACCTCTGGGCCTTTGACGTGGTGCGCGCGCAGTGGACGCAGGTCGACCCGATCACGCCGGGCACCGGCAGCCCGGGCCGCATGGAGCACTGCGCCGTGCTGGTGCACGGCTCCAAGTTCATGGCGGTCGTCGCAGGCCAGGACGCTTCTTCTCAGCGACGCAATGACGCCTGGACCTTTAATCTTGACACCGGCGTATGGAAGGAAGTCGTGCAGTCGCAGTGCGTGACGCCGGCGTCGCGTTTTGCCATTGTTCTATCGCTCGTGGTCTTTGTTACGGGCGGCATCTTTGTCATGCATCGTTTCTACCGACTCCGGCCCACGAGCCACGGCTACCGCATGCTCTGACGGCCCTGGTCGTGTCCAATAGGAGATGTCGTAGCCATGCGTCAGGCGTGCGCGGAGGTCCTCACGCAAAGAGCGGAGCCAATCAGTCCCACTTTGCTCTCTTTTGATTCTGAAAGCAATCCATCCCTCTTTGCTGAAAGCCAATCAATCCCTCATTGCTGAAAGCAATTCATCCCTCTTTGCTGAAAGCAATTAAAATCCCTTTTTGCTGAAAGCAATCAATCCCTCTTTGCTGAAAGCAATCAATCCCTCTTTGCTGAAAGCAATCAATCCTCTTTACTTTCTTTTGGTTCTGCTTTGGGTTCTGCTCTTGATTCTCAAAGTGTCTGGTGGAGGCAGCCGAATCTAACCTTTACGAATTCGATACGTTGGAGCGGCAGCTATTGAAGCAGTCCTCAAGGCTGGCGCGGCAACATAGCCGCTGGTCGGGCACAGTCCCAAGGCAACACGTTGCAGCGTCAGCGAGTTGAGCTGCCATCTCGGCTGGCACGGCAGCACAATTTTCTCAAAACAAAAAAAGCCACGCCGCCGTCGCATCCAGCCGCCGTCGCAGCCACAAGCACGAGGACAAGGACACGTAAGCTCCCGTGCTTGTAGTGGGACTTTGCTGCAATCTTCGCACGGACCACTTTCCCACAGCCACATTGCGCCACATCTTCTTTCGCAGGATTGAGCACAACCATCCAAGGAAATCATTGCATTCGCTGTTTCGGTTCCTTTGAACAAACTACATTGGCCATGGAGGCTCATTTGCTGAGGCGCGAGGCAGTCGCGGCCCAGGCATGTCTCCACTCCTCTCCGGCGTCGGCGTCGGCAGTACGCACGCACGCACGCACGCACGCACGCACGCACGCAAGAACTCATTCCCTCATCGTTCGCTGGCTGTTTTTCACAAGTCCATGCCACCAGAACCCTGAGAGGCTCCGGACGCGAGCTTTGCGTTGAAGTCGCCGACGAGCTGGTCAATCTGCGGCGAGACGTTCTGACGCAGCGTGCGGCCCGCATTCTGGAACTCGGAGGTCGGGAAGCTGACAGGCGGCGCCTGAGAGTGCGAGGAGACAATAAGATAAATGGGGTCACCAAAGTAGCCGTGGATGCACGCGAGGCGCCAGGAGCCCATGTAGTTGCCTTCCCTGGGCGGCGTCTCCAGCACTACGACGGTCTCCACCATCTCGCCAGGGTCGGCCGTAAGGGGTGTCTCGAGAGGGCCGTTCATCTGCTCGCCGTCCACGAAGACGAGGCGCGTCTCTGGCGGCCACGCCGTCTGGCCCGTGTTTTGGAAGCGCAGGCGGATGGGCAGGTGCGTGCCGGGCTGAAAGGGTCTCGACTGCCACGGCGACAGGTCCCCCACGAACTGCGCCTGCGGCGGCGACGTCAGCGGCTGCACGCTCATCATCCCACCGCCGCCGCCGCCGCCGCCGCCATGCCGGTAGTGCTGCTGCTGCTGCGAGCTCATGCTTGCCAGATAGTTCTGCACCGCCAGCTCCACGTTCCACGACGAGGCCTCCAGGTAGAACTCCGCCACCTGGCCGTCCACCTGCAGCACCTGCGAGAACTTCTGCACCAGCGACTCGCGGTCGTCCGTCGTGATCTTGCCAAAGAGCGCGATCAGGTCGTCCGCCATGGTGCTGTCCGCCGCGGCGTCGTCGTCCCGTGCGTGCCCGCGCTCGCTGAGTTGTTGTTGCAGCTGAGGAAGAGGAGAGAGGACTCACCGAAGAAGGAGAGGCCCGCCGCCGCCGCGCTCGCCGCCCGCCTGCTCGAACCGCCGCGACCCGCGCTGCACGGAGCGTGGAGCGAGGCCGAGCGAAGCGCGACTGCCGCGCGCTCCCGTCGCCGCGCCGCCACCCGCGCCCGCGCCCGTGCCGCGCGCCGCCTGGGAGCCCCCGGGGATCGCGCTCTGCGGTTGGCGAAGGAGAAGAAGTTGAAGAAGACGATGACCAGAACGCGCCAACTGGACCCCTTCTTTTAGACCGCTTGCCGCGCCGCACGAGGAGGCCACCGAGCGCAACGCGCCACCGCTGCGCCGGGAAGGCGCCCGGCCCGGCCACGAATCGCTTGAAGGACTGCAAGACCTGGAAGAAGAAGAACTTGGCCGTGAAGGAGAAGAGGAACTTGAAGAAGAACTTGTACGGCCGCTGGCTGCGTAGGGAACCGCCTCTCAACGATGCGCACGGCCGCGGCGCGGAGAACCGCTTCCGGCCCTCGCGACGGCAGAAAGCCTGCTGCCGGCGGAGACCAAGATGGAGGTTGTACAGCACGGCGAGCGATGCGACCTAGCTAGAGCTAGAGAATGTCAACGAATGGCGCGGCGCGGGCTGCGCAGATTTTGGTGAGCCTTCGTACTTTACTCAACTTCCTCCAGTCCTCCAGTCCTCTCAAGTTCGAGCCCTCGAGTCCTCAGCAACGTCCGGATTCGATGGCGCCCGATGGCGCCCGATGGCGGCTCTCGTCAGCTTCACGATGCGCACACCCTGCCGACTTGGAGCAAGTTGAACGAACCAACGACTAACTCTGCGCAACTCTGCAACTCGGACTGCCAGTGTCCGTGGCAGCCTCGGTGGCTCGGAAAATGCATCCAAGTAGACGCAGAAGCGGGTCCTGCACGCGCGCACGGCGGCGGCGGCACGGCGATGTCGTCCGCCACGGCGATGACGTCCGCCACGGCGACGCCGGCGTCCTCGGCCGCAGCGACGTCGGCGTCCTCTGCCGCAGCGCTGCGCATGCAGCAGCACCGGGAGGAGTGGGTGCGCAAGATGCAGCACAAGCTGCCGCGGCCGCCCCAGGCGCAGCACGACAAGGGCGGGGTGCCCGGGGTCGCGCGCGGAGCGGGGCGGTGGACGCGGGAACCAGAAACGGCAGACGTTGAGCCTTCGGAGCGGGATCCGCTGCAGGACGAACATCATCATGAACAACATGAGGAGCAGGAGCGCGACGGCGCGCTCCTGCGCAGGCTCTGGGAGAAGGACCGCCTCATCAAGGGCCTGCAGCGGAACGTGGCCGCGCTGACCAGCGCTCTGCAGAAGCAGACACACGGAAAGGTGGAGACCCCTGCGCGGCAGTCCCTGGCTTGCCCGAGCGAGGAGCCCAAGGTCGAGGTCGAAGTCAAGGCCGTGGAGGCGGAGGCGACGCCGTCCCTATTCACGCAGAGCCAGAGCAGCCCACGCGGGTCCGCCCGCGAGCTGCAGCTGCAGACGATGCTGCGCGAGGCGCAGAGCCGCTGCAAACACCTGACTGCCGAGGTGGGCCAGCTACGCGAGAGCGCGCAAGGCGCGGTCCAGAGGACTGTGGCGCTGGAGGAGGCGGCCCGAGCCGCGCAGGAGGCCCGAAGCGCGGCCGAGGAGGCCAAGCGACAAGCAGAAGCGCGCGTGGCGGAGGTGGAGACCCGCGTGCGTGCCGAGGCGGAGAAGGTGGCGCAGGCGGACCTCTTCGTGCTGCGGCGCGAGAACGTCAAGGTGCTGGGCGAGCTGGCGACCGCCAAGGGCGAAGTGGTGGTTCTGCGAAAGCAGCTGATGCAAGCCAACGCGGACCAGAGGCAGACGGAGCAGGCCCTTCACGGCAGGCTGCGCGCCGCGGAGATGGAGACCAAGGACGCGCAGCGCGCAAGAGGTCGTGAAGCGGAGCGCGCGGCGGATCTGGAGCGGGACGCCGCTTCGTTGCGTGAGCAGGTGGGTCTCCTGCAGCACAAGCTGCAAGCGCAGGCGACCGCGCAGACCGCGGGCGCGGTCCCGCTGGAAAAGCTGCAGGCGGAGTTGACGCAGGTGCGGCGCGACAGCAAGGTCCGCGAGGATGCCGCGGCGTTTGCGAGCCGGCAGCAGGCGGCGGAGGCGCAGCTTCTGCGTGCGGACTCGGTCAAGCTGCGCCAGGCGTTGGCAGCCGCCGAGGACCGCGTGCAGACGCTCTCGCAAGATGCGTCCAAGGCGGCGCACGAGGCGCTCGCGCGGCAGTACGAGGCGCTGGAGCGGACGCACAAGGACCTGTGCCGGCGTGCGGCACGCGACCGGCAGCTGTGCATCGACCTGGAGCGCAAGCTGGCACAGCAGCAATTGACCGTGCGGGCCGTCTCGGAGGCGCGCGAGCAGCTTCAAGAGGCGCTTGACACGGAGCGCGCGCTCGTGCCGTCTTGCTCGTCCTGCGGGGCCAGCCAGACCCAGCTCTCGAGGTGCTCCGGATGCGCCCAGCTGGCCTGCACGCCGTGTAGCGCGGCCGACGCTGGGTGTCTGTGTGCTTCAGGGCGAGAGCGGCGGTGGGCCGTGGACAGCGGCGAGCAGGGCGCGCGCATCGCGGCCCGGATCGCACGTCTGGAAGCCGTCTTGCGCCTATTCGACTGACCAATAGCTGAGAAAGAGTCACGGTGTTTGCACATTGATGTTTTTTTGGGGGGGGGGGGGGGGTGGGTGGGTGGGTGTGAATTGGTAGGCTACTTACTTCCAGAGCTTGCGCAGAGACATGTTCTGATCAGAGTCCTTCTTCATGACCTTGGCAACGGCCATTTCAAAGTCCTCCTGGGTGACGTGGATGCGGCGCTCGCGGAGCGCAAACATGCCGGCCTCCGTGCAGGTGGCCTTGCACTCGGCGCCGGACGCGCCGGAGAGCTTGTTGGCGACGAGCGTGAGGTCAATGCCGCGCATGAGGTTCATCTTGCGCGAGTGGATCTTGAGGATGCTCTCGCGCGACTCGACACCCGGGTTCGGGAACTCGATCTTGCGGTCAATGCGGCCCGGGCGCAGCAGCGCAGGGTCGAGAATGTCGATACGGTTGGTGGCCATGATGACCTTGATCTTGTTGCTGGGCTCGAAGCCGTCCAGCTGGTTGAGCAGCTCAAGCATGGTGCGCTGCACCTCGGCGTCGCCGCCACCGCCGCTCTCGGAGCGGGCGCTACCGATAGAGTCAATCTCGTCCATGAAAATGATGGAGGGCGCAGCCTCGCGCGCCATCACGAAGAGCTCGCGAACCATGCGCGAGCCCTCGCCGATGTACTTTTGCACAAGCTCCGCACCAGAGACGCGGATAAAGGTGCAGTCCGTGTGGTGCGCGACGGCGCGCGCCAGCAGCGTCTTGCCGGTACCGGGCGGGCCGTAGAGCAGCACACCCTTGGGCTGCGCCACACCGAGACTCTCGAAGAGCTCCGGGTGCTTGATGGGCAGCTCGATCACCTCCTTGATCTCGCGGATCTGCTTCGCCAGACCACCCACCATGTCGTATGTTGAGTCCGGCACCTTCTCCACCTTCATGAGCGAGACGAGCGGGTCCACCTTGGACGGCAGGATCTTGTGCAGCGTGTAGCTGTCGTTGCGCAGCGCCACGCGCGTGTTGGGCGTGCACTTGGCGATGTCGATCTTCGGGTCCACGTCCACCACGTACTTGCCCTCCGGGTTCACCTTGACCAGCACCTTCTTCTTCCCCATGGGCTTGACCACCTCGCCCACGTACGACCCGGGCTCCTGCAGCACCTGCAGCTCGTCGCGAAGCATGCGCACCTGCGTGTTGAGCTCGTTGCGCTGCGCCTGCAGCCGCCGCAGGTTCGCCGTCTTGTCGCGCAGCTGCGCCTCCAGCCGCTCGATCTTGCTCCTGAAGAAGGTGCCCACGCCGTCGCCGCTCTCCCCCGCCATCTTGGCCGAGGGCGCCATCGCGCCGCGACTCGCCGACCGACAGACGGACCGACCGACCGACAGACCGAGCGAGCGACCGCCCTGCCGCCAGGACCGCCCGCGCCGCCGCCGCCGAGCCCGCCGCGCGCCGCCGCCGCCGCCGCCGCGCTCTGCCGCCCGCGCGCGCGCGCGAGACCGAGCGACCCAAGCCGACGAAGCTTCGCGCCGTTTCCCGTCAGGCCGCTTCTTAGGCCGCTAAGGTGTTAGCCTAAAGCCAAGGCCAAGGCCAACAAGGCCAACTTGAAGGCGAAAGAAACTGGTATGCACATCATGATGCATGGCATGGAGCAGCCTCCCGGCGATGATGTGAGCTGCTCATGAGGACGTCGCCGCGCTGCACGTGGCAGCGGAGGTCCAGCGCGGCCCAGCGGAGAACTTGGCGTGCAGCTCCAGGCCGAGGCTTAGGGCGCAAAGAAAGGCTCAATGAAAGGTCAAGGCCACGGTTGGCTGGAAGTTGCGCGCGGAGGCGAGTACGCCGCGCAACGGCACTCGCTGGCGAGTTCAGGCTGCCTGACTGTGATGTGCGCTACGGGAGGCGGAGCGATAGATTCGAGTTCTTTCTCTCTGACACAAGTTCCTTCCTTTTGGTCATACTGTCAGGCGCATGGCTTCGTTTCTTGTCATGGTGCGGCTGCCGAACGCACCGCGTCAGCTGAACATGGGGATGGAGTGGACCAGGGGGCTGGACAAGAAGTGCAAGATCCAGGCTCGCGACGGTCGGCTGCCAGGTGCTGGCGATTGGAATGCACGGCAAGGTGCAGGCGGCGGACGGTGCGCGATGATGCCGACGACGAAGGTGTTGACGACGATCGCGTGGATAACGAAACGGTCGTTGACGACGACGGAGACGACGACGAAGACGACGAAGACGACGAGAAGGTTGCCTGCTCACGCTGCTGCAACTCTGCCTTACTGCTGCGGCGAGAAGGTGTCTTGGGCTTGGGCTCGAGGTTTTCGGCGCTGGCGAGCGTCATCTCTTGACGCTTGGCAACCAAAAAGGCGGGCACATTCGCGGAGGACTCCAAGTCTTCCATGAGCCAGGTTCGCTCCAGCTTGGCGCTGTACTCGCGCATGTCGTCGAGCTTGGGCGGCGGCCGCATGGCCTCCATCTTTTCCTCGGTAATGTCCTGGTGCTCCATGTCCAGCAGCGACTGGACCTCGGCGATGTCGTCGAGGAGCTCGGCCGCCTCTGCCTCCAAGGCAGCGCGGATGTCCTTGACGACCTTGTTGATGGCAAAGACGCTCAGGTCGTTGCGGTCGAGCGGGTCGAGCACCTCGACCGGCGCCGAGGCAAAAGACGCGCCTGATCGAGTCGAGCTGGCCGTGCCGGGGCGCTGTAGGACTGCGTAGCGGTCGCTGCGCGAGGTGCCGCAGCTGGTGCCCGGGCGCGCCGACAAGTCTCCTCGCGCCTTGCGCTCCTGACGATTGAGCACGTAGTTGCGCACTTCCTTGTCCGCGCGTGCGCTGGGTTCCAGTAGCGCCTGCGCATGTTTGCTGCCGCTCTTGCGGATTGAGTTGAGCAGCAGCAGGATCTGCTGTTCCAACAGCGCACGCGCGGGCAGCTCGGGCAGTGCCGGGCGGCTGCGCAGGCGGTCCCTGAATTCGCGGTTCTGCTGCTGGAACTCGACGAGGATCTCTCTCAACGCGTCGAGCTCTGCGCAGAGCTCCTCGCTCTTGTCAAGCAGGCGCGCGCCGATGATGTCGCGCACCTCATCGCGCTCCGCCGCTGGCACCTGTTCGCTGATGCGTTCCCAAATGGTCAGTCTGCGCGCTGGCAGCACGACGCCGGCCACCTCCATCGCTGCCCGCGTCGGGCAGGTGCGCGCAAGGGCACGCAACCTCTCTGACTGCTCGCTGGCTCACGCCCGCTGCCAGCCTGAGCTGAGCTGAGCTGAGCGGCGGCGACAGCGGCGCCTGCGCTGGTCGCCGACGGGCGGCGCCTGCCGTGCAGCGCCAGTGTGTATGAGAGCGCACACAGTACCGTTTTGCGAGCCACCATGAATGTGACTGACCCAAGGGAAAAATCACGGACATCGGGCAACAGCACTGCCAGTGGCGCTCACATCATTCATGGTGTGGTGTGCGCGCGCACGTGCGGCGGCGGCGGCGACGGCAACGCTGGCGGTGGCGGCGTTGACCGGCGCGTGGGAATCAATCGTCAAGACACCAGAGCCGCATCAGCAGCGAACATGGGCGACCCGAGGCACCGCAAGTCGCAGGTAGCGGCGGCGGCCGCCGCCGCCGCTGCCGCAGCCGAGGAGCGGCTCGACCCGATGGCCGCAGACGAAGTCTTCTTTGGCGAGCAGCCGCCTGGCAGCCTCAAGATCCCCTTCGGCGATCAGGAGGACCCAGACGAGATGGCCGGAGCGTACTGGTTTGTCGACACACGCCGGCAGCAGGACGCGGACGGCCCGACGTCGCCCGGCGGGAGCCTCTTCCGGCTCGTGGGTGGCTGGATGCGCCACGGCACGCCCGCGGAGCGCAAGAGCATGCGCGAGGCCGTCAAGATGAAGCCGGAGCTGCCCATCACGGAGCTGCAGAGGCTGGACATGGGCTTCGCCGAGTCCATCACACGGCCCGGGACAGGCGAGCGCAGCAGCCTCGCGTCGCGTGACGGCCACCCCGGCGCCAGCGACCTGGACCTCGTAGCGCATGAGCCCTTCTTCGTGCGCATCGGCGACCGCCTCGTCGACGTGGACGCCTCCTTGCGCTACGTGTACGAGGCCAAGAGCGACAAGACCGGCCAGGTACGCCGCGAGGACTTTGCCGACCTCTTGCGGGCGCTGGACCTGGACTTGGACGACGATGAGCTGGCCGAGGCCCTCGTTCCCTTCGGCCAGGCGGAACATATTCCCTTCGCCGCCTTTCGAGAGTGGTGGATGACCTGACCTAACCAATGCAGGAAGCACTTTGTTTTGTTGTACGCATGTATGTGTCACCTACTGCACGCGTGCTCTTGGACGAGCCGTCTCGGACTCTTCTCTCGCTCGTGCACTCTCGCGATCAAGCCGCAACGGCCTCGAGAGCCTCAATGATGGACTGCACAGCTGGGCCGAGACCGCAGGCCTCGTCCAAGGTTTCTGGGCTGAGCGTCATGAGGTCAGACGCTAATGCAACCTTCGGAAGGTCGACTTTGTCGTCCGCGGTCTCCTTCTCTAGCTGGGGCGAGATCTTCGGGTAGCGCTGGCTAAAGTGTGTGAGGACGGTGTAGCGAACGCCCATGCGCTGGCCGCAGGCGATGGCCTCACCAGTGGTGGAGTGCCGCTTGGCCCGTGCCTGGTCGCGCTTGTCGTCTTCAAAGGTGGCCTCGTGCAAGAGGAGGTGAGCTCCCTTGCCGGCGTCGACAAAGATATCATTGGGCTCGCAGTCGCCCGAGTAGGCGATGGCTGTGCCACAGGAGAGCGTGAGGACGGTCGCGTAGGCGTCGTAGCAATGCGGAACACGAACCGCGACGAGTTTGGTGACGCCCGGGACGACGTGCGCAAGCGGGACCTCATGGCCCGGCATGGCGGCGCCGCGTGCCGGATCAAGGTCAATGTATTCATACGTTGGCGTGGGCCAGTGGCGGAAAGCGCGCAGCGTGTCCGCGAGGAAATGCCCGGCTTTGGCAGGGCCGACAATCGTGAGCCGCGGCGAGCCCGCGCGTTGGCGCCAAGCCAAGACGTTGAGCAAGCCGAGCATGTGGTCGGCGTGGAGGTGCGAGATGAAAACGCACTTGAGGTCCTTTTCGACGAGATCGCGCGCGCCGGCCGGGCCGAGCAGGCGCGCGAGCTGCGAACAGGTGCCCTCACCGACGTCGAGCAGGATGGCGCCACTGGACGTGCGCAACAAATTGCTCGTGACGTTGCGGTACTTGGACGGGACAGCCGAGCCCGTCCCGAGCGTGGTGAGCGTCCAGCTGCCCTCGGCCGGCTCGTGCGCCTTGGCCGGAACGAGGCCTTCCGGCAAGGCCGGCGCCAGGCCCTGCGGCTCGAGGTGCGTCCCGCGTCGCGAGCTCGGGTGCACAATGCACGTGCTGCCCGCAGTGGCCACTTTGCATCGTGCACGTAGGTCGGCGTCGACGACGATATTGTCCAGCGAGACGTCGGGCTCTGTACCGGCCTGGACGGAGATATCGGGATTGAAGCAGCGCTTGTTGACCTTGGAGTGCAGTTCAGCGAGGATGAGTGCGCTCGAGCGAAAGACGACGTGCTTGGGCTTGCTCAGGCGCTGCGTCAGCAGAACGTGCTCGAGCTCGGCGGCCTGGAAGCGCTTCATCCAAGTCTGGTACGCCTCGGAGCCCAGAACGTCGTCAGGCGTGATGTGGACCACGAAGCGCACGCCGGCGTCCGCGTAGAGCGCCTCGAAGGCCGGCTCGCGCTCCAGTGCGGGCACGAGGTCGAGCGAGGGGCAGGCGACGAGGATCATGTGCTGCGGCGGCTCGGCCTCGGCCATGCAGTCCTCGGGACGCACGCAGACGCCCCCGGGCGTGGTGACGGTCTCGCCGCGCGTGAGGCGACCAAAGTCCGGGCCCTTGGGCACTCCAAGCTGGAGCGCCTTGGCAGGCATGAACTTGCCGCGCTTGGGCGGCGCTGTGAGCAGGTAGCAGCAGCTGGCTGCCCCGCGGTCAGCGACGTGCGCGGTGAACTTGCCAAACCGGGGCGGCGTGGCGAAGGAGTCCGCGTCATCGTCCTCGGCGTTGCTGGTGGTGTCGAGCGCACGGCGCTTGGCCGGCGGTGCTCCGTCGGCCTCGTCTTGGGTCGCGTCCTTTTCGAGGCGCAGCGCCACGGGGAGGATGCGGAGGCCGCTGGGCAGGACATGGTCGCCTGGGGAGCCGCCGACCTCGTGCACGGTGAGGCTGGAGGACGGCTGGCGGTAGACGTGGTGCAGTGCGTGCACGTAGCGCGCCAGGCCGGGCGGGCCAATGAGCTCGCGCTCAAAGGGCGTGGAATCCCCCGAGAAGTCGTTGACGCCGGCGAGCGTGAGCAGCAGACCACCGAGGCCGACGAGCGTGTCCTCGTGCACGCGCGTGATCAGCAGGTGGTTGACGTTGGCCAGCCGCACCTTGTTCTCGTTGCACATGCGCTGGCAGCCGTCCGGCGCGTTCACCAGGACGCGGTCCTGGCCGTGCGTGAGCACAAGCGAGGGCGCCGCATGGCCATCCGCCAGCACCGCGCTCACCACCTCGAGCGAGAAGTCCATGCTGCCGGCGTGCGCGCGCTTCAGCCCGCGCCTGCCGCAGGCGTCCAGTTCGTGGTCTGCCAGGCCGCTGCGGCTGCGCTGCACTGGCAAGTCGGCAGAACTCCAACCACGGGAGACGAGAACGAGCCGCACATGCTCCCGGGCGGCGCGGGCGGCGCGGGGCCGGCGCCCGGCGCGGCGGCGGCGGCAGGCGCCGGCGCGCCGCTCTCGATCGTGCTGGACGCCGCCAACCTGAGCTGGGCCTTCGTCAAGGCGCACCCGGGCTGGGCACACGTCAGCGCAGGCGGCGGCATCGTACGTGAGACTTTGGCATAGCAAAGCAAAGCAAAGACGGGCAGGCGGAGCGAGGTGAGCGGGGGAGCGAGCGGCATACTGACCGACCGACCTACCTCATACGCGCGTGCGCAGCGACCACCGGTGTCCGGCCTCGTGCTGTGCATCGAGTTCTTTAGGAGCTATGGCGTAACGCCCGTGGCGATCTGCCCAACGTGGTGGATGAGGACGCATGAGCAGGGCATCTGGGGCAATCCTGCCTGGGAGGCGCAGGACTATGCTCGGCTCCAGGCAATTCAGCAGGAGGGCATGCTGTACTCGTCGCCGGCTGGGGAGCACGACGACCTGTACATTTTGGACTACTGTTTTCGAACTGACGGCTTCCTGGTCTCCAACGACAAGTTCAGGGACCACCGCCGCGAGCGCAACCTGGACCCAGAGTGGATCGAGGCGCGCCGCATTGGCTTCATGTTCGTCCGCGACACCTTTTTGCCCAACCCTGAGCACTTGCTTCGGGTCGAGGAGTTCTGCAGGCAGACCGGCAAGGTCGTTGGCCCCCATCCCAACGCACAGCTCCACAGCGATCTCCTGCCCCCCCCGCCACCGCCAGCGGCGCCAGCGGTCATGATGGAGGACACGAGCATGACGGCGACCGAGACTGTCCCGTTTCCCAAGTCCGGGCTCGGGATGCTCATCGGCAAGAGGGGCGCACGCATCACGGAGATCCGAAGCGAGTCCGGCGCCGCTGTCGAGATCCGCGAGGGCGTCGTGGACAGCGAAGGCAACGTTTGCGTGGAGATCCGGGGGGCTCCTCACGCGCGCGAGGTCGCAAAGCGGGCGGTTCTCGAGATGAGAGCTGCCGCCGAGCGCAAGGGCGCCGCCGGACCGCCGCCGGCCAACGAGGCGCCCAGAATGGCCAAGGCAGACCCGGTCGGTATGGGCTTTGCTGCTCCCACCACCGCTCGGCGACCGTCCGAGGACCACGCCATGGCAGACGAGGATGACCTTTTGTGAAATGTAAGAATGCAATCCTGACAACGGCAAGGCAGCGCGATGTGTGCCGCCATGGTGATTACGCGCCTCGAAGAATGGGCAAGCCGTGGGTTGCTTGGAAGTCGCAAAAAGCGACGAGTCCACGAGATGAGAGCCGCTGCAGAGCACAAGGGCGCCATGAATCAAGAAGCAAGAGTCCGAGTACAATCGCATCGCAATGATGACGCCTGAGGCGTCGCATGTGATCAAGATTCTGTTCTTGCTCTTGTGATTGGTGCCGACAAAGTTGTCGCCGTGCCAGTGCGGAAGCCGCGCCGGGCAATTCTTCGACTGTGGGACTATCGCCATTCCAGCTCGCCGCATTTGGCCAAGCCACTGCACTGGGCCAAGCATAGGAAACTAACGAGAGGGCATGGCCTGAGGCCTGAGGCCTGTGAGGCCTGAGGCAAGAGGCATGAGGCGTGACGCATGAGGCGCAAACCGCACGAGATCAAAATTCAGTATTTGCTATTGAGATTGGTGCCGACAAAGGAGACGGGCTTGGAGAGAATGGCGACGGCGGAGGAAGAGAAAATGCCTCCGTTACCGTAGACGAGCGCGCGGCGGCAGTCGCCCGGAACTTGCTGACGACCCGCGCGGCCTGTGAGCTGGCGGATGGACTCGATGACGGCAAAGATGGCAGGGGCCTCCCAGGGCGCGCCAAAGGAAAGCAAGCCGCCGTGGGTGTTGACCGGCAGCACGTAGTCGTCGTCCTGCAAGATGCGGTCGTACTGCTCGTCGATCCACTGGCCGCCAGCGCCCTTGGGGCAGAGGCCGACGGCCTCGATGGCGCGAAGGAAGCAAATGGGGAAGCAGTCGTAGAGGCCGAAGAAGTCGATCTCATCCGGGTGGACCTGAGCTTCGTAGTAGGCGGACTGCGCGGCCTGCTCGCAGCTGAACATGGTCTCGTCGATGACGACGGGGGGCACGAGCGGGCCGGAAGCCTCGCCGCCGGAGAGGATGACGACGTCGCCGCTGCCATGGTTGCCGCGGTCGAGCAGACCGCGCTTCTCAAGGAAGCGCGAGGATGCGACGATGATGGCGCCGGCGCCGTCCATGCGGCGAGCGCACTCAAGCAGGTTGAGCTCGGGCGTGATGCGCGGCGACTCGAGGACCTCGTCGAGCGTGTAGCGGCGGCGCGTGATGGCGGCCGGGTGCTTGGAGGCCTGGTGCGACATGAGGCAGGCGACCTTGGCGAGCTGCTCTCGCGTGACGCCGTAGGTCTTGGCGTGCCAGGCCGTGATGAGCCCGTAGCCGTGCGGGATGGAGGGCGAGGGCAGGCGATCGGAGTCGATGCCGCCGTCGGCACGGCGCAGGAACTCGTCGGAGGGCATGGAGGAGACCGAGTCGCCCGCGGCGACCGCGACCGCCTGGCAGTTTTCGTTCTCGATCATGCGGCGCGCCTCGAGCAGCGCCGTGACGGGGCCGGCGCCGCCGGTGTCCAGCGTCCTGACCAAGAAGTTCTTGCGCGGCAGCAGGCCGACCTTGGTCGCCAGGTGGTGCGCCTCCATGAGGTGCGGGTCGCTCAGGCTGGGCACCGCGATGAGCCCATCCAGGTCCGGCAGTTCCAGGCGCGCGGACGACAGCGCGCCCTGCAGCGCCTCCGCCATGAGGTCGCTCGCCGGGCGCCCGTGCTTGCCCAGCTTCGTCATGCCGCACCCGACCACGCGCACGGTCTGCGCGAGGCGCGGCATCGCTGCCGCTGCGCGCCTTTTTTTCCGCGCGCGGCTCCCTGTCGAGCGACCGCCGGAGCGCGACCGCGCCTCGGACCGCGACCGCGGGGCGCGCAGAGGTCAGAGCTCTGGCCCTGCTTGCTCGCAGCCAGGGTTCGTGGGTGAGCGAGCGAGTCAAGACATCCTGCTTCGGCCCCTCCTCTCACCACCGGCACAAGGACCGCTCGAGGCGAGGCGAGGTGAGGCGAGACCGCAGGCCTCCGAGGCCGCCGTCTCTGGCGATGCACGCTTCTCTACTTGCTTGTTTGCTTGCCTGCTCGCTCGCTCGCGCGCGCGCGCGCGAGCTCGTGTGCTTGCTGCTACTTATTTAGTAGAGAGCAGGAACCATGTGTCCGCTACGCCGCCCGTGGCCGGGTTCGAGGCCGAGTCCCAGGCCGTGACCCAGAACCCGAAGCAGAACCCGAGCGCGAGTCCCAGGCCGCGGCGGGCGGCGGCATGGGCCAGAGGGAGGAGGCCGCGGAGGAGGCCGCGGAGGAGGCCGCGGAGGAGGGCGGCGCGGCGGCGCAGCCCGAGGACGCAGCCGGCGACGCGGCTGCGGCGGGAGCCGCCAGCGCCGAGGAGGCCGCGGCGGCGCTGGCGCCCGCTGCGGAGGAGATGAGGGCCGTCTTCGCGATGATGGACACGGACAAGTCCGGGTCGCTGTCGATCCAGGAGATACGCAGGGCGCTGAAGCGCAACAAGAAGGTGGTCAAGTTTGTGAGCAAGACGCCCGGCCTGCAGGCGCTGCTGGAACCGAGGCTCTTCCACGACGCCGTGGCGCAGATGGACGCCGACCACGACGGGGAGGTTTCGCTGCAGGAGTTTGAGGAGTTTTGCAGCGCCGTCTGGCAGCGGCAGAGGCTCGACGAGCAAGCGCTCGAGGTCTACTTGATCATCCAAGAGGACCGCGCCGAGAGCGACCCTCTGTTCTATGAAGACGTGGCCCACACGCTGTTGCGCTGCGAAAAGGCTCTCTCGTACCTGCGCAACAAGGAGGCTCGGTGGGTCGAGGAGCGCGACGCAGGCGTGGAGCCGCGGCTGTGCTCCACACCGGCCTGCTTCTTGCTCAAGCCACTCACCGTCTTCCGCGCCATCCAGGCGTACCGCGCCGATACCAGATCCGAGATTCCCGCCGTGGACGAGCTTGACTTTCGGTGCATTGCGGCGCACGCCCTCCGCATCCGCCTCGACGAGCTCTCGCGCGAAGACGCTCAGCACGACGCCGCGAAGCGAAGAGCAGCCCTGCCGCACGCCGAGACCTTTGCCGAGATGAGCGCGCACGCTAAATCAGACGAGGAGGCGCTCAAGCTCCTCGAGCTCAGCGTCGACATCCTCCCCAACGACAAGGTCTACCGGCTCGCGCTCGCCAACAGGCTCCTGCACGCCTACCGCTTCGCAGCGGCAGCCCAACAGGCCGAGATCGCCCTCCAGGTCAGCCCTCAGTTTTGGCAGCCCGCGCTCACTCTCTTTCTTGTCGCGCAGAGTGCCACCGCGAACCTCGAGCGCATCAAGGCAGAGCGAGAGATGAGGGCGCGCCAGGCCGAAGGCTTGAACGAGGGCAAGGACGCAGATGGCGGAGCAGACGACGATGACGAAGACGACGAAAATGACAGCGAGGAAGAAGACGAGGAGAGTGAAGAAGAGGAGGACGAGGACGAGGACGAGGACGAGGACGAGGAGAGCGAGGAGGATGATAGTGATTGAGTACAATAGAGCGATGAGGATGAGTCGAGATCAACAAGCGCCGCGCAAATCGATGGCGAGCTCAAGCTCGCTCCCGTCAGCAAGCGCGTGCATGCATCAAAGTGATCTCACACCCGCCTGCCTGCCTGTGCGGCCGAAGCCGCCAAGCTTGTCTCGCGACTGCGCATTCACTCGTACGCACCTCGCCGCACTGTGGCACTGGTTACACCGGAGTCGCACCCTCGGCGCCAGCGCCCCAGAGCCCGAGCCGAACCGCCCCTGCTTCGAACCTGCGAACCTCGAAAAACAAGAAAAACAACTTCAATTGCCCTGAACTTTTTTTGGGGGCTTCAAGTTGTACCGCTTCGAGCTCGTCGTCGCCGCACGTGTGTGCACTCCTCCCTGTCCGAGTCCAAGTCCGTGTCCGAGTTCGAGTTCGAGTTCTAACTTAGTTCGAGTTGCGATCAGCGCCTCCGCCGCTCGGCGCTCGCAGGCAGCTCGCGGCGCGGCGCGGCGCGGCGCAGCGCGGCCGCGGCCACAGCCTCGCTCGCTCGCCGGGGCCGGGGCGCGGGCGCGCGCGCGCGGCGCGGGCGCCGCAGCAGCTTCGACTTGCGAGCAGCCGAGGCCCACTGGCGCGGCGCGGGCGCTGCACTTGCGGGCGCCCGGCACAGTCGAGCAAAGCGGCCGCGGCGCAGTGGCCGCGGGCCGGCTGCCTCGAGCGCAGTGGCGCTCGCGGGCGAAAGTCGGCCTACGACAGAAGCCCGACTTGCCGCCACTCGCGCAGGCGCAGCAAAGGGAGGGGAGCGCGGCGGCGCGCGGCAGAGCGGCAGAGCGGAGAGGGCGCGCGCGCGCGGCGGCGGCGCGGCGCGGCGGCGGCGGCGGCGGGTGCGCGGCGCGGCGCGCGGCGGCGGCGGCGCGCGGCGCGGCGGCAGCGGCGGCGCGGCGCGGCGCGGCGCGGCGCGGCGCGGGGCGGCGCGCGGCGGGGCGGCGCGGGGCGGAGCGGCCGACTCCTCTCGGTTCAAAAAGGCAAGGCAAGGCGCAGCGAGGCAGAGCGAGGAGGGAGCGCGCGCGCGGCGCGGGCGCGGGCGCGGGCGCGGGCGCGCGCGGGAGGCGCGGGCGCGGCGAGGGAGGCAGGCGGCGAAGAGGAGCGGGAGCGCAGGCCCGAGCGGCGGCGGAGAGGCGCCGGGGCGAGGCGGCGCGAGGAGGTACGAGGAGGGGAACCAGGCGAGGCGGCAGCATGGGCAACAAGAGCTCGAGCGGCGGGAGCCGGCCCTCGTCGCGCAGCGTGAGCCTGCGCGGGGGCGGTGCTCAGGGGGCGCAGAGCTCCGCGACGGCGTCGACGTCGGCCGTCATGAGGCGCGGCCAGAACGCGAGGCAGAACCAAGCCTCCGCGCGCCGCGCCGGCGCGGACGCTGCGCAGCAGCAGCCTACAACCGTGAGGTGCGCCTCGTGCCGCCGGCTTCTCGCCGTGCCCCCGGGTGCCAACCGTGTACGTTTCGTTTCACCCCCCTTTTTTACGCTCGTCGCAGAGCACTTGCACTGACGATTTTGATTTCGGTTCCGGTCGGCACGCCACAGTTCATGTGCCCTGGGTGCAACCAGGTGCTCCAGCTGCCCCCGAACCTGGCGCAGAGCGGCGGTCAGCAGCCGTCAAGCGCGGGCGCGGCGCCGGCGCCGTCGAGCGCGAGCCAGCGGCCGCCGCTGCAGCAGCCGCCGCGACAGGACGCGCCGGGCCAGTACGTCCGCTGCCCGCAGTGCTCAACCACACTCAGCGTCCCGCCAGGTGCACCGATCTTTCGCTGTCCATGCGGAAGCACGCTACGGGCGCCAAATTCACTATCGCAACCATCACAGCGCGCGTTGATTCCTCCCGACGTGGGCCGGAACAACTCCCGCCTGCCCGTGGAGCAGCGGCAGGAGGTGGAGCGGCGCGTGGCGCGAGGCGGCGACGATATGGTGGCCTCCACCGTGGAGGTGCGCAGCGAGCAGCAGTGGCTGCGTCAAGTGGGATCCGACGGCTCGAGCTTGGTCTGGCGCAACCTGCTCTCGGACGAGGAGGAGCGACGCAAGCTGATGCTGGAGGAAAAGTGCCTGGCAGAGCTGCCGGCCAAGGTGGAGGAGCTATCCGAGGAAGAGATCTGCGCGAAGCTGGAGGCGCTGCATCTGAGCACGGAAGACTGCGACGACCTCAAGGACCTGCGCGAGAAGCTGCTGCACTCCAAGGAGCTCCTCCTGCAGCTCCCGTCGGACGAGCTGTGCGGTCGACTCGATGCGCTGGGCGTGAGCCATGACGGCCTGGTGAGCCCCGAAGAGTACGCGGACCGCCTCATCACGGCGGTCTGGTATGATGGTCTCTATGATGATGGGTACGTCCGGGAGGTGCTCCCGGATTTCTCGCTGGACTGGATCCCGGCGAGCCGCTTCAAGCTCGACCCCAACCTGCCGCCGCGGCCCATCGCGGCCGTCACGCTGGAGCACATCTCGAACCAGCCCTTCAACGAGAAGATGAGCTGGTTCCGTTCGCAGCTCAAGGACATGAAGACGCCCTGGGAGAACGGCCACGTGCAGGTCAAGGTCCGTCGCCACGAGCTTCTCCGCGACGCCTTTACCAACATCGAAAAGCTGAGCGCTGACGACATGCGGCGGTTCTTTCGCTTCGAGTTCATCGGCGAGAAGGGCCTCGACGCGGGCGGCGTGGCACGCGAGTTCTTCGAGCTCATCTCGGACTCCATCTTCAACGTGGACTTTGGCCTCTTTGACTTTTCCGGCGTCGACAACATTTGCTACACCATCAACCCGAACTCGGGCATCGCCAACGAGCTGCACATGCGCTACTTTTACTTCCTCGGCCGCATCATGGGCAAGGCGCTCTTCGACGGTCACATCATGCCCGCGCACCTCACGCGGCCCATGTACAAGCATCTGCTTGGCTTCCCCATCACGGAGAAGGACATTGAGTTCGTCGATCCCGTCGTCTACAAGTCGCTCATCGACATGAAGGAGCTCGACGATGTCGAGTACCTCTACCTCGACTTCACCACGGCAACCTACGTCTTTGGCGAGACGCAGACCGTCGAGCTCAAGCCTGGCGGCGCCGACATCCCTCTTACCAACGAGAACCGCGAGCAGTACATTCACTTGCTCGTCAAGTTCATTCTGTTCGACCGCATCTCGATGCAGCTCTCGCAGTTTCTCCGGGGCTTCTACGAGGTCATTCCGGCTCACCTCATCTCCGTCTTTGACTACCAGGAGATCGAGCTCCTCA
Source organism: Thraustochytrium sp. TN22 (assembly GCA_013306675.1). Classification (NCBI taxonomy): domain Eukaryota; class Bigyra; order Thraustochytrida; family Thraustochytriidae; genus Thraustochytrium; species Thraustochytrium sp. TN22. Next base: position 125,744 of record JABLUY010000025.1, on the reverse strand, counting down.
TCTGCGGCCTGCCCACCATCGACGTACAGGACTGGCGCGATAACACCGAATACCGCGGCGAGTACGCCTCCAAGAAGGACCGCCACCCCGTCATCGTTTGGTTCTGGGAGCTCATGACTGAATAGATGAGATGCGCCGCCCTCCGCGCCAAGGAGGGAGCGCCGAGGAGACTCGTCCGCTACCCCTTTGCGGCTTCCGCAACGCATTTTCCTTTTTTTGTTCACCTCTCGCGTGGCGCTTCAGGCTCTGAGCAGCGCGAGCGACGCGCGAGCCAACATAACTGTAGCCTCGAGTCGCCGCGGCGGACGCTGACGCGGAGGCGCGGAGCAAGGCGGCAGCGCGGCAGGGGTGGGCCGGGAGAGCTGGGCAGCGCGCCTGCGTTCGCGCCTCTTGCTTCTCAGCCAGGATGGGCGTTACTGGCCTTCGGCGGCTTCTGGCATCCAAGTCGCGCGAGGTCAAGCTCTGCGAGCTCTTGTCCGACAAGGACGTCGGCGTGGACGCCTCTGTCTGGCTCCACATGTACGTGAGTGTCATGCACGAGGACATCACGAAGAAGAACTTCACCAAGACCGTGGAGAGCTTTGTCAGTCGGCTCACGGAGCTCAAAAGAATGGGTGCGAGGCCCATCGTTGCCTTTGATGGGGCGCCAACTCCGATGAAGTGTCGTACAAACTCGGCGAGAAGCAAGAAGCGCAAGGACAAGGCCGACGCCCTAGCAAGTCAGCTTCAGGAGCACGCTGCAAAGGGTGAAGAGCCTCCTCCCGATCTTTTGGAGAAGCTCTCCAAGGTCAACGCCGGCGTCTCGCGTGAGCTCGTCTATGCTGTCATTCGGCGGCTGCGCGAGGGTGGATTCGCGTACGTGGTGGCGCCTTACGAGGCAGACCACACTCTCGTGGCGATGCTTCGCGAACAGACCATTCAATACATCATCTCGGTCGACTCGGACATGCTCGTGCACGAAGGAGGCAACCTCCTCGTCGTACCTTCTGGAGACTGGCATGCCGGCATGGGAACCCTCTTCGAGCCTGCCGGACCTACAGCGCCTCTGGACGAAGAGTCCGGGGAAGCGTGTCAACGTGACCTTGGACACATCATCGACGAGCTCGCAGATGAGAAAGACTGCGAGCCCCAGGTTGCGGCGGCTGCCGTGTGCTTGGCGTACGCACTGCTCGTCAAGACTGACTACCACGACATCAGGGGCGTTGGGCCTTTGACGGCGCTCCGCGTCCTCGACAAGCTTCTTGATGAGCAGGTGGACGTAACGGAGTGGCTCAAGCCCGAGAAGCTCGCCGGCAAGCTCATCGCGCACATGGGTTGGCCCCGGGCGCTGAAGGAGGAAGTCTGCTTGCAGATGAAGACGGCAAAGGGCGGTCTTCTCGCTGGCGTTGGGCTCTTCCTCGCCTCGGGAAAGGTCGACTCGCTGGATTTGGACGTGCTGGCCGAGACCGACGTGTCGGCGCTCGTCGGCAAGACAGGCTTTGACAGGGATCACGTTGACCTCATCGCGCTGGGGCTACGTTGCCTCCGCGAGAGGTGTGAGTGCAACGGCCTCCGCGAGACGTGTGACTGCGAGTGCAACGGCCTCCGCGGGACGTGTGAGTGCGACGGCCGTGCGTCCAAGCAACACGACGTGGGTGACGGGGTCACCAAAGTGCAACCCCAGGATGGCTTTGAGACTGTCGATCTCACCGAGGGCCAAGATGGCTGAAAGCGAGGTAGATACGGCCAAGCAAGCGCAGCTGGCTCGCTGACTTCGCACTCGCGGTCAGTCTCCGGGCAACAGAAAGGTGGCTGAGCTCCACGCTGATGTTCGAACGCAGCTGCGCGTTGAGGAGGAGGCACGCAAGGAGCACAAAGCGCTCACCAACTTACGCTGCCCAGAAGTCCTGAGCGCTCTCCAAATCTTGCGCAATAACGGGCGCAGAACCCACGAGCTCCCACTCATCGACAACGCCGAGGTCAGCTCGATGCTCAAGGGCATTCAGAATGAGGACTGGATCTCGAACATCGGTGAGATGCAAGAGCGCGCGCCAGTTGTCTCCGAGACGGTCTTGCAAGCGCACTTCAAGGACGTATGCACGAAGGACGGGGTGCTTGAGAAGGGCTACAAGCGCATCTGCTTCCGCACACACCTGCGCGGATTCGGCGCCTACTACCCGAGCAATGGCGATCGCTTCCCTGACACCTGCTGGCTCAGGCTTCTCTGCCCGAGGTCAATGGTCAACGGCGTGTATCAGGTCTACGCCAAATGCGAGGTCCAGTGGCGCCCAAACAACCGGCCCCCGGTCATCACCAAGATCAAGGACCAAATGTGCGAGTGTCCCGCGGCGCGTGCCGACAGCGGCTGTGTGCATGTGAGCGCACTGCTGCAGGCCGTCCAAAACCTCAAACGTGACCATTGTGAAGACGGCCCTGCCACCGACAGGAGGTGCGAGTGGAACCGGCCGAGGCAAGAGGCAGACGAGGACCTGGTAAATAACCCCCTCGCCTACCTCATCTTCGAGCGAGCCCAGCGAACCCCTCGTGCGAAGAAAAGGCGATACGGCGAACCCGTCTGCCGGCAGAACACTCTTGGCCGACTCGAGTACAACCCGTTTCCTCCCGAGGTCCATGCTGCAACACTGCGCGACATCGCCGAGAGGGGCCGCAACAGCAACTACGTGAAAGCATTAGCTGAGTGCATCGCGGCGGGCGCAGAGACATGCCCAGGTGGGGAGTCTGCCGCCTCGCAAATGTTTACGCCGGTGCTGAACGGTTTCGTGTCCAAGAATTTCTGGAAGGACCGTGCTGCTGCGGAGCTACGCAGAACCGGCCTCGACCAGCTCCCCATCGACGAATCCACCGAGTTGGCCCTCGATCCCATCTTCGACGAGCACTCTGACGAGAGTCCTGACATGTGGTAAAGATCATTTTTTTCCGCTTGATGCGGTGTTTGAAGGTGCGGTGATTGGAGGGCCGCATAGTGCAGTGATGTAGCAAGCGACCTTGAAGGCAGGTGTAATCAGGTCAGCTTGGTGGAGTGCAACCTTACTCGTGAGCCAATGGAAGTCCTTGACACGGTTAATTGCTCGCTCCACGTGAATGCGAAAGTTGGCAATCTTGCGGGTATCGTTTGCCTCGCTTTGAGACAGCACCTTTTGACCCTTGAATCGCTTGGGCGGAACGTAGAGCTGCGCACCACGGCTGGCCAGCGGCGCATGCAACATGAAGCCCTTGTCCGCCATGATGGTTTGAGTTGGGTGCACACACTCCGAGTAGAACCCCGAGCGCTCCGTGATCACAGGATCGGAGATCCTGCCCGGGTAGGCCTGGGAAGCCCAACCAACGTAGCCGCTAGGAGTCAAACCTAAGAGCAGCTTCGCAGTGTTGCGCGACTTATACTCGCTCCAGGTCGCACTCTGCGCTAGAGGGTTATCGGGGACCTGAATCTCGAGCTCCGTCGCGTCGAGGAGCCAGCTGATCATGTGATTCCCGAACTTTTTCTTGACCTTGTCGGGGCAGGACGCTTTCAGCATCTCTGAGTCAGGTGTCTCCAAGCCATGGCTGAAGACCTCGTACAGCGTCTGGATCCCGAACTCGAAGTTGCGCGAGACTGTGCCCTGGTTCACGCCGAACAGCGATCCGATTACTACCTGGCTCAGGTTCAGGCGCAGGATCATCAGCGTCATGAGAAGGCGATCTTCGAGCACGAGGCGGGCTGCGCTACTCCGGCACGACGCGCTGGTTGAGGCGGACTTGGACGTCATTCTGGTGCTCACGTACTGGGGCTTTAAGTCCCTATTGCCCTCCTTGAAAGCCTTCCAGGCCGCGGTGCTTGCAGGGCGCTGCAGGGCGTCGTCTCCACCAGCGACGCGAGCGAGCGAAACCAATTTTTCGAAGCATTTGACACTTGACACCCCAGTATAGAACTTGATCTTGTCGGCGAAGCGCCGTGTTGACTTGAACACGTTCCACCGAAGAGGGTCTGCCTCAGTGCGAGTCGCACTGAGAATCTTGATCACCTGCTCGTTCTCTTCGTTGGCCGCCTTTGAGTGGGAGAGTTCCGTCTGCAGAGCTTTGATCCGTGCCTCGGCATCAACCGTGCTCGCCCTGATCTTCTCTTTCTCGGTGTCGGCGCAAGCTAACATCGACTGAAACAAGGCCATGTCGGCCTCCAGCTTCGCCTTGTCGGCCTGCAGCTTCGCCTTGTCGGCCTGCAGCTTCGCCTTGTCGTGCTCTAGCTTTGCCTTGTCGGCTTTAAGCTTTGCCTTGTCGGCTTTCAGGTCCAGGACGATCGCGTCGAAGGTGGCCTTTTCTGCCGAACGCTGAGAACCCTTGGCAGCATTCCTCGCCTTCATCATCTCCTTGAATTTCAGCATCTGGCGGGATACAGAAGCCGCCACTGTCAGCTCCGAGTTTGCCCTGATTCTAGACTCTGCGACGCTAGCTTCGTGAACTTGGCGTGACAGCTTCGCCTCGGCCTCCGTTGCTCGTCGCAGCGCGAGGGCAGTCTCGGCCTTTCTCTTCTTCTCCAGCTGCTGCTGCGCGTGCTCCCGATCACTTTCGGCTGCACGAGCGGCCGAATGAGCGCGGCGCCCAAGAGCCTTGCGTTCCGGAGACGCAACTTGACTCGCGAGTCTTCGCTCCGCCGTTGAAGTCGGCGTGGCACTCTCGTGTTGAAGAACCCACCTGCTCGAGTTCCACACGGCTGGTTCGCGAGTTGGTGGCGGTGTCATCATGGTCTCCATCGCTATCACCTGAGTGATCGAGCTCGTCTTCAAAACCCAGTCGCCCTTCTTCTCGTCGAAGCGAAAGGACTCTGGGCGGAAGTGGTGCCACCGGAATCGCGCCCTCGTGTTGGGCGACAGCTCGGCTTGAGACTTCGGCCGCAGCTTGGTGAAGATTCGGTCTCGCGCACGCTGATCCTGCTTGTCAGAGTCCGTCTCCGCGTTCTTCGAGACCACCCCGCGAAAACGTCGTTTCCTGTAGATCTGGCTCGTGCGGAAGATACCGTCTTTCGCTTGGCACCACGCCAACTCGCACGTGCACCGTGACGCCGGTGGCGACGCCTGTGCTCCGGCAGGCTCTAAGACCTTGTCCGGGCTGAGCCCAGCATCCGAGGTCACCACGCAGATGCTTGGAGTGCGCGCCATGTCATCCAGGCGTGTCTTGAGCGAGGTCTTCGGCTTGGCGTCAACCTAACGACCACGTGCGTCCAGGGCTCCCTCCGGTCTCTTGCCTGACCGGCTACGAGCGCGCCAGGGCCAACCGCAGGGCTTGAGCCTAACACGACCTCCCTCCCCCCCGCGCCCACGCCTCTGCCCGCGCTGCGCGCCCGCCACGCAGCGTGCGCTGCAGCCCGCGCGCGTGAGTCCTCCGCCCTTCGTTATGTCTCTGGCAAGGCGCAAGAGGCGCTGAAGCGCCACTTCTGTCCGCCCTGACTTTCGGCCGGCGCCCGGGCAGGCGGGGGGGGGGG
>JABLUY010000025.1:0-119774 GCA_013306675.1 Thraustochytrium sp. TN22 | reverse complement strand
CTCTCTCTCTCTCTCTCTCTCTCTCTCTCTCTCTCTCTCTCTCTCTCTCTCTTTCTTTTTCTCCCTCCTCCTCCTCCTCCCTTTGTCTATGCTCCTGTGTGCCAATGTGCCTCTTAGCGAGTGCACTTTGATCTCTTTACGTTGTTCCTCATCATCAGATTTTTTTTTCGTTTTGCCCTTGGATCAATTTGTCTTCCGTTTTAGCACTGACTTGCGCCGCACCACGGCGCAGCCGTGATGTAAGGAAACGAATCATTCGCGCTGGTTGAAGTTGTCCGGCACGCCGCGCGAGGACAAGTCTGCGCGGCCGTACCCAATCATTGACGATCGCTTAAGGCTCCGGCTCAAGCCGTCCTTGGAGAGCAGATCACGCCGGTGCCGGCTCGCCTCGTTGTCCCGGAGGTCCTGGAAAAAGCGCAGCTTGGCGTGGTCGTCGCGCGATCCGCCCCGTGTGGCAGGCCGGCCTCCGCCATGCGTCGCCTGAGCGCCCTCGGCGGAGATATGCCGCCGTCCGCGCGCCGCCTCCGTCACGCTGTACGATGGATACTGCTCCCGCGCGCGTGCACCAATGCTCGTGGCGGGCCGCCCGCCCGTGATGATGTCGAAGCCGTGGCAGTTGCTCTTGAGGTACGCGAGCGCCTCCTTGCGCGCCGACCCGGCAGGCTTGAAGGGCTCGCCGCTGTTCTCGCACGATCGCGGCGGTGCGCCCTCGATGGCTTCATACCTTCGCCGCTCGAACCCCTTGTGGAATCTCGTATGCCGCAGCCCGCGCTCCGGCCGCCACATCTCCTCGTCGCGGCACTTGAGAAAGTCCCACTCCTGATGCGCGTGCGGCCGCGGCTGGTTGTTCACGCGCTTGCCAAACCGCCGCTTGTTCGGCAGCGACGCGGTCTCGAAGTACTCCTTTACCGTCTCAACCTCCCCGGGCATCTTGAACTTGACCATCTCCTCACGTCCGCTGTCGCGGCTTGTGCCATGGCTTCTGCTGCTGCTGCTGCTGCTGCTGCTGCTGCTGCTGCTGCTGGCCACGCCTCCAGCAGCGCCGCCGCTGCGCCCAGACTCGCTCGCCGTCTCCGGCACCGCCGCCAACACACCGCTGCTCGCCATCATCCCTGCCGCGCCGCGCGCTTCGGACTCTGATTCCGTGCGTGCCTCCGTGCCGCGTCACTCGCGGCGCTCCGGCGTGCTTCGTCCGCGCCGCCGCCCCGACCGCGAGCGCGGCGAACCGCTCGCCACTGCACTGCACTGCACTGCACTGCACTGCGCTGCATACCGGATCCGAGGTGTCAGTGCCACTGGGCCCGCAGCTACCAGTGACCGCGCGGGCGACGGCGGAGCGCGGACGGCGTGACGGCTCGGAAACGTCGCACACCGGTACGCGCGAGGACCCCACAGGCCAGGCCGGAAGGGCGACCCCGACTCGGACTCGATCAAGCTCCGGCCCGGATTCACCGCCCGCCCGGGCTGCGGCAGTCTGCAGAGCCTCGGTCGAGCCGCCGGCCGGGCGGGTGGGCGGGCGGGCGAGCCGGCGGTCGAGCGGCGCCCAGCAGCATGGCGGCGCGGGTGCGCGTCGTGAGCTACAACGTGAAGCGCTTCGTCGGCCCTTCCGGCGAGTGCTCCATCGAGGCCGTGGGCAGCGCGCTTGCCAAGCTCAAGCCGACCGTTGTGTGCCTGAATGAGGTGGACGTCACCAAGTGGCCGGACACGCTGGAGCGCTTCGGCAAGGCGCTCGGAGCGCCGCACGTGGCGTTCTTCGGCCATGCGCTGCAGGGCAACTACGGCAACGCCGTCTGCTCCAGCTTGCCGCTCGAGATCTGCGCGCAGGAGCGCCTCGACGGCGGCTCGCGGGTCGAGTTCAAGGGCAAGACGCACCGCATCGTGCGCGGCCTCATGGTATGCAGCATCGATGGCACCTCGGCAGGCCTTCCTCGCTTCCTCGTTGCCGTCACGCATCTAGATCACATGCAGGAGGCGGAGCGCAGTGTGCAGCTTGCGCACGTGCGCCGCGTCCTGGAGCGCGTGCGCGCGGCCCGCGCGGGCGAGCCCGTCCTGCTCTGCGGCGACATGAACGCGCTCAAGCGCGCCGACTACGCGCACGCGCACTGGGCGCAGCTCGAAGCTCGTCATCACGAGCGTGGCTGGGCAGCGCCGGCGCACGGCTGCTTGGACGAGCTCGAGCGGTTTGATTTTGTCGACTGCTTCCGCCACCTCGAGTCCGACGCGCACGCACCGCTGCCGCCAACGGCCAGCGTCGAGGAGCCGCTGTACCGCATTGACTACTGCTTCGCGCGCACTTGCTTCTTGCGTCGCTTCTCACTGCGCCGCGCCTTTGTCGGCGACTCCGTGCGGTGCAGCGACCACTTTCCCATCGTCGTGGACTTTGACGAGACGCCGACACCACGCAAGAGCCATTTGTAAAAATAGACGAAGCGGCGCGCCACGGGTCGGGCTTTGGACAGAAACACGAAAATGTGTGAGAAAAGGGTCTCTTTTGTTCGTCAGTCACTTCTTGGTCATTGGCGTCGTCGTCGTCGTCGTCGCTCTTGCTGCCGCCGTCGCAGCTGCTGCCGCCGCTGTCGCCGCCTGGTTGTTGGCGACAAGGAGGCGCTCGACGAATTGAAGGCGGTCGCTCAGGCTCTGCACGACGGTCTGGAGCTCGCACACCTCGCCCTCGAGGCTTGCGATGCGAGACGACGTGGACTCGGACTCGGGTTCCAGACTCGAGCCAGAGCTTGTTGTCGAGCTGCTGGACGATGCCGCCTGCGCCTGTTGGTGTTGGTGTTGGTGTTGCTGTTGCAAGCGAACGGCGTTGCTGCCCTCAGGCTCCTCTCGAATGCGCTTGGTTGACTCCAGCGCCGCGGCGTCCGGCCCAGAGCCATCGCCGCCGCGGGCGCGCTTCTTTCCGTCATCTTTTGGCTGGGCTGGCGGGTGGGTAGCCCTGGCAGTCGCAGGCGCGCTCGCAACCTGGAGCGCACCCGCCTGCCGAGAAGACTCACTCTTGAGCTGTTGCTGCTGCCGCTGCTGGTGGAGCTGAAGAACGCCTGCCTTGGCTTGCTGCAGCTGCAAGTGCAGTTGCTGCTGCTGTTGCTGGTGCAGGCGCATCATGGACTCCTGAAATGCCGGCCCTGCGCCAGAGACCTCGTGCGAAAACGTCGTCGACGTCGAGAGGATCGTCGGGCCCATGACCAGGACCGCGCCCTTGCCACGCGGCGAGGCGGACGCCGCCGACGTCGGCGAGAGCGAGCACGTGGACGCCGGTGATGGATTCGGGTCCGACGAGGCGGCGCCAGGCACGCGTGGCGCCGCAGGCACCGGCGCCGGCACGGGCCGCGCTGGCACGCCCATATAGCGCTCGAGGATCTCCGCATTGTCCGGGAGGGGCGGCATCGTGTAGAGCGCGGCCATGACTTGGGCGCGCGAGCCCGCGTGCGCTGCAAAGTGCGCACGCGCACGCCGCACGCCCTCTAGCAGCCGGTCCCCAAACTGAATCTGACCGCGCCGAAAGGCCTGGTACTGCTCGCTGGTCGCTGTCTTGTTCTTGGATCGCAGCGTGATGTCGCGCGAGCTCAGCGCCGCCCGGAACAGTGGTCGGTGCGGAGGCTTCTCGCTTGTAAAGACGAACCTGAACTTGACGTAAAAGTCGTTGCTAAAGTCGGACTTGGCGTCAATGCAGAACCTGCGCGACGGCCGCAGCGAGACCATGAAGACGCGGTCGTTGAAGGACCCCTTGGCGTTCCCGCCGTCCACGTCCACGCTAAAGTCCTTGCTGCGCTCGCGCTCCGGCCGCACCAGCCCGCGCTGCAGCACATCCAGCCCCTCGAACCAGCACGTCGCCTTCGCGTTGGTGCTGGCCTCCTCGGGCGGCAGCACAACCAGCACGAAGTGCATCACCGACGTGTACGGGTTCGACAGCCCGACGAAGGCCTGCGTCGGCTGGCTGATCAGCAGCACGCTCATCCTCGCCGCCGCCGCCGCCGCCCCGCCGCGCCCCGCGCGGGCGCTCGCGGGCGCGTCGCCTCGCGCCGAGCCGAGCCGAGCCGAGCCGCGCGGAGTCGAGCCGAGCTCGCGCACGCCCGATGCCCGATGCCTGATGCCTGCGCCCGCGGCGCCCGGGCCGCCCTGCTCCTGGCTGCCCGACCGCGGGGCGGGCGGGCGACCAGGCGACCAGGCCCGCCCCGTCCGCGGCCGCCGCGACCGCCGCCCTCCCTCCCGCGCCGACGCGACGCGCGGCGGAGCCGCGCGCGCGCTTCTCAGGTCTGGCGAAGCCAGGAAGGCCTGCCATCAGCAGCAGCTCAGGCTGGCCAAGTCATGCTGCTGCACAGGCTGCTGCCTCGCGGCGACGACCGCCTGGAGCGCTCTGCTGCGCTGCTGCCTGCGTCTGCGATCTCGCTGCTGCGCCTTGCCGCCGGTCCTCAACGCGCGCCTTGCTCCGCGCGCCACCTGGACCGCTCTCCTGCACTGCCAGTGCTGCTGGCTGCACGGGCGCGAGCTTGCTCTCCAGGTGGTGGAGCACCAAGGCGACCGCCAAGGCGCAGCCGCAGCTGGCAGCCTGCAGTGGGCTGAGCAAGATCGCAGAGAAGGACACGGGAAACCTCGAGGTCCTCCCTCAGAGGGCTCATGTGCATCGCCTCGGACTCGAGCGAAGAAACACGGGAATCGTCGAGACCAAATGCATCGAGCAAGCCTCGACGCGGCGTTGAACGGACGCTAATTCGCGATGAGGAGTGATTTGCGCAAATGGCTTACGAAAAAGAAGAAGAACGCGCGTATGACGCAGTCTGCTTTGAGTGGTGACACTGTTTTCAATTGTCGCAGACTGTCAGTGATGCGACGCAGTGAGCTTCTGCGTGAAAATTTTGTGGATCGATGCTTGCTCTCCCCGATACACACCCACAATGCTTGGGCTGAGAGCTGCAATGCTTGCTTACGCTTCAGTGCTGCGCATTCTTAAAAATTGAAAAAGTGCTCGGTTCATCTGGACTTGAAGAAGTGGGTGATTTTTTGCGGGAAGCGTCTCGCACGTCAGCGCGATGCACCAGGCACGGACATCGTCACGAAATGCACTTGTCGAACAATTCTTCGTGTCGCGCATGCCAGTAAAGCTGGCGCCTGTTTTTGGAAAGCGCGGCTCAGTCTCGACGAGGCCATATTGTCTCGACGAGGCCATACTTTATCGACGAGGCCATCCTGTCTCGACGAGGCCATACTGTCTCGAAGAGGCCATACGAGGAGATACATTCATTGAAAGGGCTCTTGGCCATGCTTCACGGGCGCGAAAGGGAAAGAAAACAAGTTGCCCAGCAGGGCGCTTTGGAAGCAAATGTAGACGCCGTGGCATGCGTGCCTCGGCAAAGGTGCCCCTTTCAGCCCCTCACTGACGCCGCCAACCCATCCTCACAGGCAATGAAAAGGCTAAGCTTCTGGAATATTCTTTGATGAAGAGCCTGTGAGAGGCAGGTCACACCGCCTCCGCGCTCTCTGTTGGTTGCGATTCTAGTAACCACCTCGGCGACCGTGCTCGACGACCGTGCTCAGCTCGAAACTGGCAGTTGAAACGTGCAACGTGCGGTTATAACGGCATCCGTTACGGCACGCGGTGGTGCTTGCCAGTGCGGCCAGTGCCATCGTGGCAGTGCAGGTACTCCGTCCCTCGCGAGCGCCGTTTGTGTGTACGGCGCAAGCCGGGCCTCTCGCTGCGTCGTGTTGTAGCTGCGTGCTCGCGTCGCCCGCCCACTCGCCCTCGCTCCGGCCTGCTCGCTCTCGCCGCGGCAGCCATGACGCAGGGGTTGGACCGGCGCCTGCGCTACATGGAGCGCAGCCGCAAGGAGCCGCTGCCGTGGCTCAAGCACAAGCTGTACCTGCTGCGGCTCTGGACCGGCGCCTACGTGCTGGACGACTGGGAGGCGCTGCTGTTGCTGGTCATCTTTTGCGCCACGGCCTACTTCACCGTCAGCATGTTCTCCAGCTCCGAGGTCGTCGATGCCTCCGATCTGTCTGGGCTCGTGCAGCCGGACGAGGCAGCGGAGCAGCTCTCGAGCTGACCGGCGCCTTCGTGCCGTGCCGGACGACTGAGAGCCGCCGATGCTGGCGGCGACCACTGGTCAGGCCATCTTTGGCGCCAAGGCCTCGCATCTTGTGCAGCGCCGCCGGGGTCGTCGTGCCTCCGGCCTGTCCGGGGTCGTGCATCCGCCGAGCAGCTCTGCAGGTGTCCATCGTGCCCTCTGTGCTCTCTCTCTCTCGCTCGCTCGCTCGCTTGTCTGTTTGCTAGTAGACCTTTAGCGCCCTCCAGGGCACAGCTCGCTCCGCCGTCGTCTCCGATTTCCGAAGAGAAGAATTTATGTAAGACAAGACTCATCACCATCTCTCACACGTCTCCATGTTGGCATGTTGGCGCACGCTGGAGCCCTTGCATGTTGGCACCGGCAGTACACTGGCGCCTTGGCAGTCCTGGCGCCTTTGGGGTCCTTCCTGAGCACGGCCGCCACCAAATTACTTGTTGATGGCGTCCACTCTGTGGGCCGGCGTCGGCGCTGCGTCGCGCATTCGCGCCCGTAGGCCATTGTACAGGCGCAGCAGGTGCTGGACGGCCTGGTCGCATTGGTCGAGAGCTCCGCGCATCGAGGCGAGGTCTTGAGGCGCCGTCGCGCATCACGTTATTAGGCTGGCGAGAGCTGCTAGCTCTAGCTACTAGCTAGAGTAGAGCACCGGCAGCGGGCGCCAGGCCAGAGCGGCTCCGGGTCGGCACCGCGCGCGGGCGCGGGGCGAGATGTCGCGGTCGGCGGCGGGAGCCGGCGGCGGGCCGGGCGGCGCGGCGGAGGCCGCCGATTCGTCGTCGGCGGCGGTGCTGTCGCGGTTCCCGGCGGATGTGCGGGATGAGCTGCGCCGGGTGCAGGGCCAGCACAACGTCGGCTCGGTCATGCACGGCGCGTGGGAGGGCTCGTCCGAGGCGAGCACGAGCTGGCTGGGCAGCCTGGGCGCGCTGGTGTTCGAGTCTCGAGAGGCAGACCTGGCGCCCATGGCGTCGGTGATCGCGCCCGTGGAGCTCGCGGACTTCGACGAGTACCTGGGCGCCAGCCGCAGTGACGTGTCTCGCTTCCTGCAAAACCACGAGGTGGCGCCGCTCTCGCGCGTGAACGCGGCGGCGCGGAGAATTCGCCTGCGCCAGCGACTGTCCGCGGGCGAGGAGGCGCTCTCGGTGCGGCGCACGCTGCAGCTGGCCAAGGGACTGGCCTCCTTGCAGCAGCAGCAGCAGCTGCGGCGCGGGGCGCCCGAAGAGTCGCCCAAGGCGGCGCTGGAGGCGTGCTTCGCGTCCGTGCCGGCGCGCTTCTTCGCGGCGGACTTTGCCGTCTCACTGCAAGAGGCCGGCGGTGACTCGCACGCGTCGTACCTCTTGCACGAGGAGCTGTCCGGGTGGCTGGACCAGGTCGAGGTGTGTCTGTGGAGCCAGACGACCTCGCAGGCGCACGAGTTCTTCGCGGCCCTCAGCGACTTGAGCTCGCTGCAGGCGCAGGTGCGCGGCGCGTGCGAGGCCATCGCCACGTTGCGCGGCCGGGTGCAGGCGGCGCGGCGCAAGCTCGCCGAGAGTCATCTGGCCGTGCTGCACCACAAGCGCCGGCGCCACAACGTGCGTCGGCTCGAGGCGCTTGTCGCGCAGATTGGCGATGTGCGGGCCTGCATTCCGACTGTTGAGCGTCTCATGCACCTCCACGACTACAGCGGTGCGCTCGCGCTCTTGGCGAACGCGCGTCATGTGCTGCGCACCGACCTGCGCCAGGTGCACAGCCTGCAGGCGCTGCAGCGCCAAATGGCCGACTTTTACGAGATGATCGTCGAGCAGCTGCGGCTGCGCTTCGTAGAAGTCGCCATCGGCTTCGCCGCCGATGACGACGAGGATGCGGACGACGAGGAGGCCGTGCAGCGCCTCGTCGAGGAGCTGCGGCCCGTGCTCGTTGGCCTCACCGCGGCCCAGGATCAGCAGCAAGACTCGCAGCAGCAGGAGCAGCTGGCCGTGGACCCCATCATGACGGCGCTCGAGAGCTACCGCGAGGCAGCCATCGCCGAGGTGCGCTCCAGCGTCGAGAACGGCGTCGCCATGGCGCTCGCGGAAGTGCGCGGCGACGACTCCGCCGGTGACACGACTGCCGCAGCTGAGGCGCCCGTGCAGGTGAATCGACGGCAGCTGCTCGACATGACGCACGCCTCGTTTCTCACCTTCATTGGCCTGGTCTTCGAGAGCCTCACGGACGTGATGAAGCGCGCCGCACGCCTCGACAAAGCGCTGCGCGCCAGCATCGACGACAACGATGCCGCCTGCGAAGCCTCGGCGCGCGTGCTCGCCAAGGTCTCCGAGCTCTCCCAGTCCAGCGTTGCGAAGCTGTACACGCTGCGCATGAACTCCTGCCTCGAGCAACTCAGCCTCGTTGACTTCAAGCAGCTCTACGACAAGGTCGGCGCCTTTTCCGTGCAGTCTGAGCGCGTCACCGGCCTGCGCCGCGGCGGCAGCCTGCTAGAGAGCCTGCGCGCGCAGGCTCGCCGCTTCCTCGTCGCAACGCACACGCACTGCACGGAGCGCGTACGTGCTTCGCTCAATCGGGACCAATGGAAGGCGGTCGAGGTGCCTCGCCCGGTGCAGGGAACCGTGCGCCGGCTCGCTTCGGGCCACCCGCGCATGGAAAAGGCCCCCGCGCTCGTCCTTGCCGCCTCGCAGCAGCAGCAGCAGCAGCAGCAGCAGCAGCAGCAGCAGCAGCAGCAGCAGCAGCAACAGCCGACAGGCAAGCTCGCCCTCACGCTGACCATCAACGGCCAGCCGCACAAGGTCGTATCCAGCGTCCTCGTGCTCCTTCAGGCGCTCGAGGCCTGTCTGGCCTGCGCGCAGAGCCTCTCCCTCAGCCACGACGCGCTCGGTATCGTCGTAGACCTCGTTCGTCTCTACAACGAGCGGTCCAACCGCCTTGTGCTGCACCTCGAGGCCTGCTCCGAGAAGACCGCAGGCCTCTCCGGCATCACCACCAAGAACCTCGGCATGGCCTCGCAGGCCCTCTCCGTCCTGCTCTCGCTCCTGCCGGCCGTGCGCTCGGTGCTCATGGCCGCGCTCGCTTCGCGCTCACGCCACTACGACCGCGACAAGCGCGACATTAGTCTGCAGCTCGAGCAGCTTGCCTCCGAGCTTGACCGCCACCGCCAGCGCATCTTCGACAAGATCGTTGAGCTGCTCTCCAGCCTCCTCAACGACTGTTGTGCGCCGCGCGCCCTCGCTGCGGTCGACTGGGACCACGCGCAGATGGAGCAGCCGGAGCCCTACATGCTCAAGCTGACCAAGGGCGTGCGCTCCGTGCACCGCGTCGTTTCCAAGATTCTCCCGCCCGACCAGCTCCAGGCCGTCTTTCACGCCGTTTTCAAGGTCTTCAACAAGCGCATTCCGGAGCTCTATGCCGACGTGCATCCCAAGACCGGCGTGGGCAACGTCAAGGTCTACATAGACCTCAACCACCTCTCGCGCTGCCTGCACATGCTGCCGGGCACCGCGGGCCTCGGCAACGACCTTGACAATTTCATCAACGCCCGCTTCCCACCCACGGCGTCGTCCGCGCGCACGCAAGAGCAGGTTGCCGCCGCTGCCTCCGTCGCCTCCGCCGTGCCAGCTGACACGGACGAGCAGCAGGCTCCTGCCTTGCTTCCGCAACAGGGGGAAGAGGGCTCCTCCACGACAACAGGGGTTGACGTGGACGAGCCTCGTGGCACTGACCGTGGCGATGACCCTGGCGGCGACGACCACGGCGCGAACGAGGAGAACGGAGCGCTTGGTGCGACTGCGGAGGATGCATCTGGAGATGTGGCTGATCCCATGGTCAAGCACGGCAGCGGCGACGAAGGCGACAACGACCAAGGAGGCCACAACGACGGAGGCGGCAAGAATGACCATGGCAGCAACCGCGGCAGCGGCGACGAAGGCGACAACGACCAAGGAGGCTACAACGACCGAGGCGGCAAGAATGACCATGGCAACAACCGCGGCAGCGGCGACGAAGGCGACAACGACCAAGGAGGCTACAACGACCGAGGCGGCAAGAATGACCATGGCAGCAACCGCGGCAGCGGCGACGAAGGCGACAACGACCAAGGAGGCTACAACGACCGAGGCGGCAAGAATGACCATGGCAGCAACGGAAACGGAGCCCTCGGTGCCATTGAACACGATGACGAGGTCGGAGACGAGGCTGGAGACGGCGACAATGATGGCAAGGTCACCAGTGGCCTTGATGACATCATTGGCAACACGAACGGGCATGATCATCTCATCGTTGCTGCCGCGAGGCAAGGACTCGCTCATGACGAGGAAGGCGACAATGGTGCCGCTCCACACGACCATCTGGAGGCTCCTGGGCGGTCTCACGAAAACCACTACGACGATGAAGAAGACATTCAGCACAGGGACGAGGACGACGAGGAGAGCGAGCGTAGTGCCGCTCCGCGTGACCTTGTGGAAACTACCAGGCAGAATCACGAGGATGACGAGGAGAACGACGGCGATGCTGCTGGGCATCACCACTCCGATCCCCTCGATGAAGACGCACGAGCCTATGAGGACGACGAAGACGCTTTTGCCGTCGACCAGCATGAGGATTAGTTTAGTTGGCAAGCCACAGCTGTATAGGAGTGATTCCAGGAGGTGAGCTGAGTGTGATTGTGATGCAGCGGCGCTCCTGTGGCGGACGGAAGCAGCCGACTCGTTCTGCTGCATGTCTTTTTGTCCCACACGCGTCGTGCGAAACGGAGACGAAATGTTGTTCATTCGTTTTTGAAAGGAAAACAGCAACAAAAAGAAAAAAAATCCAACGTCGAGGGCCCTTCATCTTACATGTCGAGGTCATGGCATCATCATTGCGCGTCTTGTGGCTTCTCGTCCGGGTCGGTGGAGGCCTTGAAGGAGGACTTGCGAGGGAGTTGCGCATCTAACTGGCCTCCAGGGGCGAGAGCGAGCTCGACATCTGGCTCGATACTGAGGCGCCTGCGGGCACGGCGGATCGTCAGAGCGCCGACGAGTAATAAGAGCAGCGAGAGGCTGATAACGCCGGCGAGGCCGCCGGGCGAGGCCAGAAGCGTTGCCGCTGTCATGGCAGCCGAGGCTCCGGCCGTCGTCGGCGCCGAGGTAGGGTCTATGGCGGGGTCCACGATGACTTCATAGATCTGACCGAGGTCGCTGACCTGCGGCTCAATCCATGACGCGAACGCGGAGACGCGCGAGTAGACGCCCGGGTACCCTGGGCGCGCGCAGCCGGCGCCGAAGGAGACAAGGCCAACCAAGAGGGCGCGGTCGGCCACCTCTGCAAAGAGAGGACCGCCACTGTCGCCCTGGCAGGCGTCCTCGCCGCCGGTCCAGTTCCCCGCGCAGAGCATGGCTGTCTCGTCGAATAGGATTCCGTAGCTGGAGGGCGCGCCGCACCAGTCGTCCGAAATGACCTCAATGTCCACCTCGCGCAGGATGCTTGAGGGGGCGCCGTTGTCCTCGACGATGCCCCATCCCGCAGCGATGACGGGTGTGCCGGCCAGCTCCATGACGGCCGATGTGTTGCCGGTATTGAGCAGCGCTGGCACGACGTTCTGTACAGGCTCTGCGAGATGCAGGATGGCAATGTCGTTGGCCTTGCTCACATCCCTGTCATAGCCCGGGTGCGCGACCTTGCTCGCGACCTCAATCTTGGCCGAGGACCCGCGCACGAGCTCGTTGACCGTGACGGAGACGGCGCTCTCCACGCAGTGCGCCGCCGTCAGCACTACCGTCGGCGACACGAGCGCGCCGGCGCAGAGGTAGCTGCCCTGCGCCGTCCACAAGCCCGCCACGAACTCCCTGCCCTCCAGCACCGACGCCGTGCCGCCCACGATGCGCGTCGTCGTCGTCGTGGTCGTCGTCGTCGAGGCCGTCGCCTTGCTCGTCACGGCGCCATGCGCCATGCCGCACTGCAGGGCGCCGGCCAGCGCCAGCGCCAGCCGTGCCAGCCGCGCCAGCCGCATCGCCGCGCAGGGCCGGCGCCGAGGCCGCGGGCCTCGATTCGGGACTGCCGCCGCGCGCTCGCTCGCTCGCTCGCTCGCTCGCCCGCGGCCCGCGCGAGCGCGCGCGCGCGCGCGACTTGACTTCTGTGAGTGATCAGAGGCCCTGCCTGCTCGCGCGCACACACGCGCCAGGGGGTGCGCGCAGGCGAGGACGGCGCGCACACCCCCAGTTCCGCGCTCTCAGGCGCTCGCTGGGCTCGTCACGGTCCAGTTCTGCGTGTTGCCGGGCTCGCGCGCTCGGAGCTGGACTGCCTGCTGCTCGGCTCGGCTCGGCTCGGCTCGGCTCGGCTGGGCTGGGCTGGGCTGGGTGGTTGCAGACACCCACCCTCTGCGGTGGCGGCTGGCGCCGGCTGGCGCTGCCAGTGGGGGGGCGCGAACGAGCGCGTCAAGGGCGGGTACGAGGACGGCGGCGCGGAGGGGAAGGGAAGATCGTGCAGGAGTCAGTCAGTCACGGCGGCGGCGTCGAAGCGGAGGCCGGCGCAGCGCGCTTGATGATGGGCTTTTGGTGTTCGAGCCGGACCGATCGCTCCGATCAGGAGCGGCCGGATCGGGGACACGCTTCAGAGCAGATTGTGGCTGAGGCTCGCATCGGGAGAGTACAAAGTCATGAGTTCTACTTTTATAGGCGAGAGTAACGTCAGCCAGCTCCAGGCTAGCGTTGCGAGCTCCAGGCGTGCGTTCAGGGAGCAAGCAAGCTCCGTCCTGACGAGCGAGCTTGGCTTGTTGGCTCCAGGCGCGCGGGGAAACGTTCGTTCTACTTGGCCTTGGCCTTGGGTGGCCCGTCCTTGGCCTTGCGGTCTAGCTCGTAGGCGTTTCGGTCGCTGAACTCGTCGATCTTGCGCAGAATCTCCGGTACTTTGGCCGGATCCACGAAGAGGTGCGTTTCGTCCAGCTCCTCGTAGATGAAGTTGCCCATGGAGCCTTCGTTCGCCAGGAACTTGACGTACTGCAGCGTTGCCGCGTCGCTGCACTTGAGCAGCGACCCTGGCAGCGCCTTGACCATTTTGCCTCGCCTCGCTCTGCTGTTGCCGCTGCCGCCGCTACCGCCGCTACCGCCGCCGCCGCGTGTCGCTTCTTTCCTCGGCCGTGTCACGCTTCGGCCTCACGGCCGCGGCCGACGCGATGGCGCGCAGCTCGCCCGCCGCGCACTGCGGCCGCGCACTGCGGCAGCTGCCGCTGCTCCCGCCGCGTGCGCCGCCGCCGCCGCCGCCGCCGCGTGCGCCGCTGCCGCGTGCGCCGCCGTTCGCTGGCGAGTCAGAGATTTGGTCGTGGTTGCCACAGCGGGCGTGGTCGGCGCCGAGGTCGTGGGCGTCGCCATCGCCGCCATCAAAAGTCACATTCACATTCAGGCTCTGGGCGGCCCTGGCTTCAGAATGTACACGCACAAGATCATTTACATCATGTTGCACTTGGAGTGCCAACTCTCGCTCGAGTCCGCTCGGCTCGGGTCGGGTCGGCGCGGCGCGCCTCCGCTCGGTTCGGTTCGTCAGCTGCGAAAAATGGAGAGGTAGCCGTCGTCAGAGACGGCCGCGAGGAGGCGCGTGGAGGAGAGGTGGACAGCGTTGATGGTCTGCGTGTGGTGTCGGAGCAGGACCGTGCGTGGTCGTGCGACTTGCGTCTCGCAAGCATCGGAGGTGGAGTCGCGGTGCACGTCCCAGAAGCAGATGCGCGCGTCATGCGTGCCCGTGACGAGGAGCTTGGCGTCGGCGTCGCAGCGAAGAATGACGCCCGAGGTTTGGGTCACGCCCGAGTAGGAGCCCACAAGGTGGCCGGTGTCGAGATCGAAGTGGGCGATGGTGCCGTCGAGCAGCGTCGCATAGAGGTTGCGCGCCTGGAGCGTGACCGAGGTGACCGGGCCCTTGGGCTCGAAGCGGCCCGGAAGGCAGGAATCCGTGAGGTCTCGCACGCTTGGCGCGTCCGTGTCGGCGCCCGAGACGAACAAGAGGCGCAGCGACGGGCAGGCGAAGCTGTTGTGTAGCGGCGTGTCGCGCATGCCCCCCGCGGCGGCGACGATGAGTCGTGCGTGCGGCGCGTAGCAGAGGTCGTAGAGCGGCGCGCCGGTCCAGGTGGCGAGGCGCGCCCCGGAGAGGGCGTCAAAGAGGATGAGCGTGCTGTCGAGCGAGCTGGCGAGCAGACGGCGCGAGGACAACCAGCACACGGCCGAGACGCGACGGCGAAAGTTGCGCAGCACCAAGTCGGGGTTTGGGTCGGCCGCGTCGGCGGTGTCGGCGTTGGTCTCGGCCTCGGCGTCGGTGTCGGCATCGGCACCTGTGTTCGCGTCGTCGGCGGGCCACGCGCGTCGCCACAGCACGAGGTTGCCGTCGCTCTTGCCAGCCGCGAGGCAGGCCCCGTCTGGGCTCCATGCCAGGCAGGTGACGCTGCCGCGCTGGCCAGTATGCAGCACGAGCTTGGGCTTGAGCTGCGCGGTACGCGGGTGCACGGCAAAGATCCGCACGCGGCAGTCCGTACCGGCCGTGGCGACCAGGCGGCCGCGCGGGTCGAAGCGGACGCACCAGATCTGGTGGCCCTCGTGCGCCCGCAGGCGCGCCGCGGGATGCACCGGAAGGCCCCATCCCGCCGCGCTCGCGCACGCGTCGTGCGGCGCCGTTGTTTGCAAATCACAGGTAACAGGAATGTGCGGGGCGCGTGCGGCATCCTCTGGAACCTGGCCATGGATGGCGTGGTCCAGCAGCGTGAGCAGGCGCTGGCGCGGCATGACCAGGGCATCCGGCAGCAGCGTGCGCAGGTGGTCCATGACGGCCGCGCGGCGCTTGCCGCGGGCGCCAGCGCCGTCGTCGGTGCCGTTGACAAAGGGCGGTGGAAGCGAAAGCAAGGCCTGCGCGTAGCGCGCGGCCTCGCGTGGCGAGCAGAGCGGCGCCAGGTCGCGCTGCAGACACCGCAGGGCGGCCTCGGTATCGCCTGCTGCTACGTGCTCGGCGAAGTCCTCCTGCGCTAGCAGGCGTAGGCAGCGGCGTGCGGCCGGGTCTGCGCCGAGCGCAGTCCGCAAGTGCGCTGCGGCGCGCGTCCACTGGCCCTCGAGCACAAGCGTTTCCAGCTCTCGCACGACGACGGCCTCTTCGAGAACCTTCGCCTCCTTTTCCACGGCCTGCGCGGATCTGGCGAGCCCCAGCTCGCGCAGGCCCTGCACGACCACGCGCACGACGTCCTCGCGCCTCACCTTGAACCCATGTACGGGCGTCTCCAGCATCTTGTGCTGCCGCTGCTTCTTCCTTTGCTCTTGCTTCTGCTTGTGCTTTTGCTTGTGTTTCTTCGTCTGCTCCTGCTCCTGCTCCTGCTCCAGCTGCTGCTCCTGCTCCAGCTGCTGCTTTTGCTGCTTGTCGCCCTCCTTGCCGAGGTCGTGCCCGGCGCCGGCGCCGGAGCTGCTGCTGCTGCTGCTGCTGCTGTTGCTGTTGCTGCTGCTGCTGCTGCTGCTGCTGCCGGCCGGGGCGGCTGGCCTCGCCACGCGGCGACGGGCGCGCCGCCGCCCCGCGCCGCTGCCGCCTGCGCGCCGCCGCTTGATCGTCGCGCGCGCGGCCGGGTTCCGGCAGCCGGGAGAAGGAGGGTTCTGCTCTCCCTTTCTTTTGCCTCGCTTGACTTGCCTTGCTTTTTAAGTTGCCAGTGGCCGGCCACGGCTGCCAATGCGCTGTCGAGCGAGCATCCAGTTGCGAAAGAACTTTGTTGCAGTGAGAAAGAGCAGTCACAGGGCCTTCGCAGCCGGAGCACGGCGCGAGCTTGCAAAGCTCTTTCTGCAAGTTGTCGCGCCGGGCCGTGTGGTCCGTCAGGCCGGTTGCGCGCGGCGGCGAGGGCAGCGGCGAGCGGCGGCGAGCGGTGGCAGGGCTCTGACTCAGGCTATCCTGCGGCGCGGGGGCCCGGATTTCCTCAAGCTCAGGCGGACTTGCTGCGGACGTGCAAGTGCTGCAACGTGCTCGCCACGGAATCGAAGGCAAGAAGCGCGCGATCTTGGGCAGGACCGCGGCTGGAGCTACACGATGCTTGCGTACTTGCAGACGCAGGCGAACAGGCTCAGCAAGGGCGTGGTGCCTGCCCCGGCTGTGGAGACGCCCAAACAGCGGCGCGTCTTGCTGGTGTAGGTGTCTCTGCACATTGCGCACAACAACAACAACAACGACGACAACAACAACGAGGAGACGCCCACCTCGTTCTCATCTCACAAAGTCACTTGCTAACTGACGCGAGAGAGTTTCGATCAACAGACATGCGCATCCGGTGCAAGACTCGTTCTCAGCGGCCTTGGCCGAGGCTGCGACGCAGGGCCTGCAAGAGGGCGGGCACGAGGTGGACGTGCTGCGGCTGTACGACGTGGACGGCAAGGGCAGCAGCTTCCAGCCCTCACTGACGACGTCCGAACGGCAGACGTACCACACCGTGTACCCTGCGCCGTCGCAAGACGTGCAGCCGATCGTGGACCGGCTGCAGCGAGCCGATGCGCTAGTCCTCGTGTATCCGACGTGGTGGTTCAACGTGCCGGCCATTTTGAAGGGCTTCTTCGATCGCGTCTTTTTGCCTGGAGTCGGTACGTTGCCAAAGCCTGACTGACCGATGGTCGGGTAGCGTCGTGACAATCGGCAGTGCGCGCACATTGGCGGGTTTTGGGTGGCTGGCTCGCGAAACGAAGGAATCACTGAGGGAAATACTCACGTGGCCTGGCGTAACATGGCGACAGCCTTTCGCTTGCCACATCTGGAGCCTGCGGAGACTCGCGAGGAGCTGCGGCTTCGAGACCTGGGCTTGCAGCCGAACCTGACCAACATCACCAAGGTGGCCTGCGTCACCACGTACGGGTCGCCCGAGCACATCGTGTGGCTGGCGGGCGACAATGGGCGCAACATGATCGCGCGCGCCTTTGTCTCGCTCATGGATCCGGGTTGCACGCTCACATGGCTCGGGCTTTATAACATGGACCACCAAGGTCTGGAGTCCCGTACAGCTTTCCTGGAGCAAGTTCGCACCAACATGCGCAAGTTTTGAAAGGCTCGGGTTGAAAGCGTGAAACACAAAAGCCCGACCCGAACCGGGGACCAACTGCGAGCTAGCACTACGAGCTTCTAAAAGCTGGTTCAAGCTCAAATTCTAGATTTTGCATTTGGGCCGAATTCTTCAAGTTGCGAACCGAATTGCAAGCCAAGTCGCAAGCGAGCGAAGCAACAGCAACGGAGTCGTTACTTTTGCAATGCAGCGCGGCGCCACCTCTTTTCGGCACTTTGGCGCGAACCGAAAGCAACGCGCTACCGTCCCTCATCGTCTTTGCGAGCGTTCGGAACTAGCCCCGGAGCGCCTCTGTGAC
Source organism: Thraustochytrium sp. TN22 (assembly GCA_013306675.1). Taxonomy (NCBI): domain Eukaryota; class Bigyra; order Thraustochytrida; family Thraustochytriidae; genus Thraustochytrium; species Thraustochytrium sp. TN22. The sequence goes on along the minus strand of JABLUY010000025.1, from coordinate 102,418 downwards.
TCGCTTGGTCTCCTTCGGACGCAAACACCGCGCACAACACACCGCACACACACACGCTGTGTCTGCCATCGCTGCGAGCCCTGTGCTTCGCGCTTGCCTTGCTCTGCCTCGCTCGCCCCCGCCGCCGTGCCGTGCCGTGCGGTGCCGTGCCGTGCCGTGCCGGGCAGTGCCGGGCAGTGCCTCGTGCACAGCGCCGCACCGCGCCGCGCCGCGCCGCGCGCTGCTCTGGCGGCCAGGGACGGATGATGGATGGATGAAAGAACAACGCTCAAGGCTGCGCCCAGCGCCAGTGCGCCGCGGCTGCCCGACAGAAATCCATCCCCGTCGAGTCGACCATCCTCCTCGCTACCCAGCCTGAGCTCAGCTAGCCATCCTTCAAGTTCCACGGCTCGCTGCTCGCCGCTCGCATCATCAAAACACGGCCTGGCTCGCAGCCCGAGTCCGAGCGGCGCCGTCGCCGCCACCCTCTCGCAGGCAGCCAGGCCTGCCGCCCGCTGCGACCTTGTGTGTTTTCCTCGCGCGTGGCCGGCGGGCGGGCCGACCTGGGTCGACCCGGAGCCTCGCGCAGCCGGCCGTAAGTTACGCGGCGCGCCGTGACCCGGAGGAGTCGAGCCGAGGACTCGGACTCCGCCGGCCCGTCAGGCCGCGGCCGACCGCGCCGGCCCGGCCCGGCGGCCGGCGTGGCCAGGCCCCGCGCAAGCCTCAAGGCACGCCGCCGGGGACGCCGTCAAGGCCGGGCTTGCGAGGGCTGCAATCATTGCATTGCATTGCATTGCATTGCATCGCATTGCATCGCATCGCATCGCATTGCATTGGGCAGGTTCTTTTGTTTGCCGTGGTTGCTCGTCCATGCGGCATGGCACCAGTGCGCGCGCGCTTCGCGCTTGGATCTTCTCACGCGGCGCGAGCGTGCACCGCGCCAGCGGCGCCACGGACCAGGCCGCCCCCACTGCGCCCACTGCACCGAAGCAGGCAGGCGCGCACGCCGCAACCGGGTGTCGCGCCGCGGCTTTGATCCGAGCAAGCCTCCCGAGTCCCGCGGCGCGCAGGGCGGCCAGGGCCGCGCAGGCGGGCTGCGGCCGGCCAGGCAGGCGCCGCCCCGGTATTAGCTGGTAAGTTCCCACCTTCCTTGGACTCAGGCTCGCAGCGTAGAGCAGGCTGGCATGACCACTCTGCGCCAGCCAGCCAGCACTGGTGGTGGCAGGCAGGCAGGCAGGCAGGCAGGCAGTCTCTCGCTCTCTCTCCCGCCGGCTCGAGCCTCGCGCTCGCTGCTCGCGCGCTCGCGCCGCACTCGCAGCCGAGCCGAGCGCTGCAGTCGGTACCGCTCCCTCCGCCGGCGGCGCCGGAGGACCGTCCTTGAGTGTTTTCCTCTTGTGGTCCGAGACTTCTTGTGGACACAGCCGCGGCGCGTGCCGCCCGCAGGCCGTCGGCCGCCTCGCGAGTCCTTGTTTCCCTCTTTCTTGTTTCCTTCTCGTCTCGTCTCGTCTCGTCTCGTCTCGTCTCGTCTCTCCCGCTCCCTTGGCCGGGCGCGAGCAGCAGCTCTGCAGCAGCGGCCCCGGGCGCCTCGCGCGTTGGCCGGCGGCCGGGTCGACGGCACGGCCAGCGGCCGATCTCGAGAGCGGGACCAGCACCGCGCGCGCGAGCAGGTGCGAGCAGCAGCATTGATCGCGCCGTGCCATTGAATGGCGCCATGGCCTCGGTCTTGACCAGCGCGCAGCGTGCGCCGGCCCTACTGAAGACCGGCACTGGCCCAAGCATTGGATGGCAAGCCTCGAGCAAAGCGCTCGGAGCGGCCAATTGTTCTTCGGGGCATGAGTTCGATGCGTGGACTTGGCCTAGCTAGCTAGCTAGCAAGCTGGCTGGACATTCTTCAGTGCCAGTGGATGCGTGCTGGTGCTTCCTAGGCGGAGCCTCGCGTGCCACTGGGCGTCCCGCGGTGCCGAGTCGGCCGGTTGGCGCCGGGACCGATGGCCGGCCTCCGAGCAGGCTCCTGCCGCGTCAGGCCGACGCGCCAACCAACACGCAAGCGTCCACGGAGCTCCGTCCTTTACTACGTTTCTTCGAAACCAAGGCGAGCGACCTACTCCTGGCAGCCGAGCGCTGTGTCCGAGGCGTGACCGACCGACTAACTGGCTGCGTCGCGCCGCAGCCATCCACGAGCAACCAAGCGTGAGGACGATGAGCATGTCTTACGCTGGAAGGCTGCTCCCGTTGCCTGCACGCCTGAGCTGCCTGTCTGCGAGTCTGTGACGGGAGCAACGCAAGCTACGCAACCCAACCCGGCGTGCTTTGGTCAGGCTGCACGAGCGTCTCGCGTGGCTGCGTCTTGGAGTCGTCACGGCTTGTTTTGGGCGTGAACGTAAAGTCAATCTGCGAAGCTCCCCCCCTTGTCTGTTTTGCTTTGCTTGGAAACTTATGTTTTGCGTGCCAAGCGCCTCAGCCTGCGTGCCTGCGTGCCTGCGTGCGTGCGTATCCACCATCCCCAGCGGTGGAACTTGAAGACCGCGCCGCATTGATCGCAAAGAGAGCAGGCTGGCATCGCGCGAGCGCACAGCCCCGACTTTCGCCTCGGCGCGCCGCGTGTGCCGTCACCGCGCTGAGCCTGGCCGGCTGGCTGTCACGCCACGCCACTGGTTGGCCGCGCCGGCCGGCGCCGACTCGGACCTGCGCACGCGGCGCCGCGCGCGCGGCCGAGTCAGCGGCGGGCGTCTCCCGTCTTCGGATGCACACTTGCAAGGAGGTAGTTGCGCAGCAGGACTGCCACTGGCAGTGAGTCAGGACTCGCAAGCCTTGCTCGCGACCCGGACGCGCGCTCGAGCTGAGCCGAGCCGCCGGCGACCTCGGGCGCGGCTCCGGCAGCAGCAGACCCGCAACCCCGAGGCAGAAGAAAAGCAAGAGCAGCAGCCAGCGACTACAGCAGGGGTCTTAGACCCGGGTGGGTGGGGCTGGATTACATACAAGCAACCATGGCCTCCATGCTTCCGTACCTGAAGCCGCGCGCGGGCGACGCCGCCGGCGTGGCCCAGGTGTTTTTTGATAACGCCGGCACTATTCTGGCCATCGTGGGCGCGCTCATGGGCAACTGCTTTATTGCGGGCGCTGAGGACAAGGCGGCCGAGATCATCTACCAGCGCATCATCCCTGGCCTGGGCTTTTCCATTCTCTGCGGTGGCATCTTTTACGCCATCCAGGGCGCCATGCTGTCGGCCAAGGAGGAGCGCATGGCTACCGCGCTGCCGTATGGCATCAACACCCCGGGCTCCTTCGCCGTGCTCTTTGGCATCATGGTGCCCACCTACTACGCCAACATCTTTGATTGCTCCTCGGGCACCGGCTTCGACCCGGTCTGCACGGCCGAGGTTTACGAGAAGATTTGGCGCGCCGGTGTCACCACCAACTTCGTGGTGGGTCTTATTTCGATCGCGCTCGGCTTCGCTGGCCCGATGATCCGCAAGTTCACGCCGGCGCCGGCGCTCCTGACCGCGCTGGCCGGCATTGGTATGGCCTTCCTCGTCATTGGCCAGCTCCAGTACCCGTTCGCCGAGCCTATCGTTGGCCTCGTGCCCTTCTTCCTCGTGTTCATCCTCTACTTTGGTGACGTGAAGTGCGGTCCCATTCCGCAGTCGGTCGTGATCATCGTCCTCGCCACCGTTCTCGCGTGGATGGACGGCGTCCGCACTGGCGATGATGTGGAGGCCGCCGAGGCGAACCTCAAGTGGTGGGGCATCGAGCCTGGTTTCTCCGCCCTCAGCGACTGGTCTGCCGTCGGCGATGGCATGCCCACCATCATCCCGGTCGCCTTCGCTGCCGCCGCGGGCACCCTCATGAACTGCTACTCGGCCGAGCAGGCCGGTGACTCGTACGGCATCACCCTCACCCTCGTCTCGGATGGCGTCGGCACCGTCATCGCCGCCCTCTTCGGCTGCCCCTTCAGCACCTCCGTCTACATCGGCCACCCCGCTTACAAGAAGATGGAGGCCGGCAACGCCTACAGCGCCATCAACGGTGCCATCCTCTTTCTCTTCTCCCTCACCGGCATGTTCGCCATGATCAACGCCATCGTTCCCTCGCAGGCCGTCGCCCCGCTCCTCATCTTCGTTGGCCTCGCCATTACTGGTGAGGCCATGGCCTCCGCCAAGCCCCACGAGTACGCCGCCGTGGCCATCTCCCTCACCCCGTCCATTGTTGACGCTGCGCGCCAGAACAGTGGCTATCCCGGTAGCGCTTCTGCCCTCTCTGCCTTTGGCTTTGAGGCCCTGCAGTCCGGCCCGCTCCTCGTCGCCCTCGTCATGTGCTCCATCACCGTCTACGCTTGCAACCGCCAGTACGTCATGGCCACTGCCTGGACCCTGGTCACGTCCATCCTCGCCCTCGTCGGCCTCATCCACCAGCCCAAGGCCTCCTTCGACTTCTTTGGCGATGCTCAGGGCAACGGCTTCGATGGCTACTGCGTCGGCGGCACCACGTGCGACGGCCGCACCGCGTATTCCGAGTGGTGCGGCGGCTGCGGCTTCTTCCCCGTTGTCCAGTGGCGCTACTTCGTGGCCTACCTCATGCTCGCTGCCGTCTTCATCGGCCTCTGGAAGCTCCAGAAGATGGGCAAGGTTGAGGCGCCCATTGAGATGGACGACTCGGACGAGCAGCGCGTGGCCGATTCCAAGCCGTCCAACCTGACCGCCGCGGCCCCCTAAGTTGGTCTTGCAAGCATTGCTGGCGATGTCATGTTGGTGTGTGTCCCTGTGTCAAAGCGCACTCTAACAAATATCCCAATCCCATCGCCCTAGACGGAGTTTAATCAGGATAGCCATATTATCCCTAGTAAATCGGCTCTCCTGCTTGCGCTCGACTGACCTGTTGCTATCATGATTCTAATCATTTTTGGAACTTTCAACTACTGGGTTTGTATGGAAGCGTAAAGTGTTGGTCACTTCCGACTGGCCTGTGCGGATGCTGAGGCCAACTTGGGCTGCATCAAGGGCACGATGGACTCGTGCTGAGGCTGCTGCGAGAGGATCTTGAACTATGGCTTGATGGGGTGTCGGTGTAGCTGGCTTGGGCTACGTGGTCGTTCCTGCTCTGCGCTGTAGGGGTACCGGACGAGGCACTGGCGCTGCTCGAATCGACATGATCGAGGCAAATGGGCGAAGGTGTTCCGTTGACGTTTGTCTTGCGCTTCTTGAAGCCTTCGTGAGGCTCGACGCGCACGCGCGTGTGCCACTTGGAAAAGCAGGTTGTGCGTTCATTCTTTCTCATGAACACGTGCAGAGGCACACCGCAGATGGTGCAACGACGGTGCGTTTGCTTGCCGCAGATGACGCAGAGCCGCTTGGCGGGAATCCTCTTGTTGTTGGCGTTGAAGGATGCCTTTCCCGCTGCCTCTGAGTCATGTTGCAGTGCGGCATCGAGGCGGATGTCGCGGGCTTGGCCGTGGTTGAAGAACTTCTGCAACTCGGGGGTTCGCTTGCGCTTACCGGCGGTCACGAGGTCCCTCGCCGCTTCCCTGGTGAGCCCAGTGGGCTTGGGCATGCTTGGCTGCATGTTGAACTCCACCTGCGCCGTATCGAGCTGCCTGCTCCTGTAGACGTGACGGACCATGTCGACAGTGAGGCGGAACGAGACAGTGCTGAGCGCTTCAGAGCGGTTCACCTTGTCGCGGAGGGCCTTTAGCCCGTCGCTGTCTTCGAGGTTGCTCTTCCTCGCAGCCTGTAAGTAGCGGTAGACCACGATGGCGTTGACAACGAGCTGCTTGTACGTGCGCAACGCGATGTTCTGGTCGCAGCTCAGATTCATGCACTGCGTGTTGGTGATCTGCTCCACGTACTGTGTGCTTCCGTCGACGCCGCCCTTTGCGACGTTGTATAGCTCCTGCGGTAAGCACTTGATGACATGCACGGGCCGCATGGGCCCCTTCAGAGCGACAAGCTTGCGCATGGCGCGCCACAGCCGGAAGTGCGAGCTCAGCACCGCCCCCTCCTCCTCGCCGAAGATGGCAGGTGGCTTGGGCGGCGCACCCGCTGTCGATGCTCTGGTGCGCCCATGTCGTGAGCTTGTCCGCCCACGGTTTCAGAGCGCGCTCCATGGCGAGCCGGGCGTCCGGAGGCACTTCAACGAGGCAGGCGTACAAACACGAACTCGTGCTGGCAGCAACGTAGAGCACGTGATCGATTTGGAGGACCACAGCTTGGTGCAAGACTTGCGCGCGGTGCTCGGCAGGTATGGCCTTCCACCAAGTCTCGTCCCCCACGTGTTCATCTGGGTGCTCACGATACGTGCGTCTACCGCGCCTCCAGGCGCGACGCGCGTCTTGATCTCGACGCTGCATAGTACTGACGATGCGTCGCACTCCGCGCCTGGAAGCCGGACGCGAGCGACTCCATCCGGCGAGACTGCGAGCCCCGGAACGGTCTTGTGCTGAATGAGGCCGACCTCGAACATGCACTCGCACCACGCGTCGGTTCGTCGACCAACGCAAGTATGTCTTCGAAGTCTTGCTGCGCAGCGGCCTCAGCACGAGCATCCTCGTCGCCAAGCTCCTCTCCTTCTTCGTCTTCGTCCCCTGTGTCCCGCTTGTCCAGGGGCACGAACTCGCTGTCGCTGTCGCTGTCGCTGTCGTCCTCCACGCGGTGGTTAGGCCTCGCCGATGCCATGATGTCGCAGTGCGGGCCCGACTCCACGTCCAAGCGCTGCGGCAGGGGCGTGCGAGCTGAGAGCAGGCACAAGGCACCCGCCAGGGCCGCCTGCAGCCGCGCGCCGCAGCGCCTGCGGCTCCAGCGCGCTCCGCGACGAAGTCGCGCGCGAGCTCCCCCCAAAGCCGCTCTGGGCGAACTGCCGAGCTCATCTCATCCTAACCACCACGCCTTCGGCCAAAATGAATAGGGGGCAGGAGCCTTGGGTCGCTTCGAGTGGGCCTCTTCAAGCTCGGCCCCATCGCTGCGTTTTTGATCGAATGCGGAACTAACTTCGCCAGACTCTAGGCCACTTTTTTGGAGCAAATCGGGAGTAAAGTACCCTCTTAATACGCTTTAGTGCCCCCTGTGCCGGGCGTCACCGAGGGACCCCCGCGTGGTAGGCGGATACGAGTAAGCATAGAGGTGTGATTGGGATATGGCTATCCTGATTAAACTCCGTCTAGGGCGATGGGATTGGGATATCCCAATCACACCTCTATGCTTACTCGTATCCGCCTACCACGCGGGGGTCCCTCGGTGACGCCCGGCACAGGGGGCACTAAAGCGTATTAAGAGGGTACTTTACTCCCGATTTGCTCCAAAAAAGTGGCCTAGAGTCTGGCGAAGTTAGTTCCGCATTCGATCAAAAACGCAGCGATGGGGCCGAGCTTGAAGAGGCCCACTCGAAGCGACCCAAGGCTCCTGCCCCCTATTCATTTTGGCCGAAGGCGTGGTGGTTAGGATGAGATGAGCTCGGCAGTTCGCCCAGAGCGGCTTTGGGGGGAGCTCGCGCGCGACTTCGTCGCGGAGCGCGCTGGAGCCGCAGGCGCTGCGGCGCGCGGCTGCAGGCGGCCCTGGCGGGTGCCTTGTGCCTGCTCTCAGCTCGCACGCCCCTGCCGCAGCGCTTGGACGTGGAGTCGGGCCCGCACTGCGACATCATGGCATCGGCGAGGCCTAACCACCGCGTGGAGGACGACAGCGACAGCGACAGCGACAGCGAGTTCGTGCCCCTGGACAAGCGGGACACAGGGGACGAAGACGAAGAAGGAGAGGAGCTTGGCGACGAGGATGCTCGTGCTGAGGCCGCTGCGCAGCAAGACTTCGAAGACATACTTGCGTTGGTCGACGAACCGACGCGTGGTGCGAGTGCATGTTCGAGGTCGGCCTCATTCAGCACAAGACCGTTCCGGGGCTCGCAGTCTCGCCGGATGGAGTCGCTCGCGTCCGGCTTCCAGGCGCGGAGTGCGACGCATCGTCAGTACTATGCAGCGTCGAGATCAAGACGCGCGTCGCGCCTGGAGGCGCGGTAGACGCACGTATCGTGAGCACCCAGATGAACACGTGGGGGACGAGACTTGGTGGAAGGCCATACCTGCCGAGCACCGCGCGCAAGTCTTGCACCAAGCTGTGGTCCTCCAAATCGATCACGTGCTCTACGTTGCTGCCAGCACGAGTTCGTGTTTGTACGCCTGCCTCGTTGAAGTGCCTCCGGACGCCCGGCTCGCCATGGAGCGCGCTCTGAAACCGTGGGCGGACAAGCTCACGACATGGGCGCACCAGAGCATCGACAGCGGGTGCGCCGCCCAAGCCACCTGCCATCTTCGGCGAGGAGGAGGGGGCGGTGCTGAGCTCGCACTTCCGGCTGTGGCGCGCCATGCGCAAGCTTGTCGCTCTGAAGGGGCCCATGCGGCCCGTGCATGTCATCAAGTGCTTACCGCAGGAGCTATACAACGTCGCAAAGGGCGGCGTCGACGGAAGCACACAGTACGTGGAGCAGATCACCAACACGCAGTGCATGAATCTGAGCTGCGACCAGAACATCGCGTTGCGCACGTACAAGCAGCTCGTTGTCAACGCCATCGTGGTCTACCGCTACTTACAGGCTGCGAGGAAGAGCAACCTCGAAGACAGCGACGGGCTAAAGGCCCTCCGCGACAAGGTGAACCGCTCTGAAGCGCTCAGCACTGTCTCGTTCCGCCTCACTGTCGACATGGTCCGTCACGTCTACAGGAGCAGGCAGCTCGATACGGCGCAGGTGGAGTTCAACATGCAGCCAAGCATGCCCAAGCCCACTGGGCTCACCAGGGAAGCGGCGAGGGACCTCGTGACCGCCGGTAAGCGCAAGCGAACCCCCGAGTTGCAGAAGTTCTTCAACCACGGCCAAGCCCGCGACATCCGCCTCGATGCCGCACTGCAACATGACTCAGAGGCAGCGGGAAAGGCATCCTTCAACGCCAACAACAAGAGGATTCCCGCCAAGCGGCTCTGCGTCATCTGCGGCAAGCAAACGCACCGTCGTTGCACCATCTGCGGTGTGCCTCTGCACGTGTTCATGAGAAAGAATGAACGCACAACCTGCTTTTCCAAGTGGCACACGCGCGTGCGCGTCGAGCCTCACGAAGGCTTCAAGAAGCGCAAGACAAACGTCAACGGAACACCTTCGCCCATTTGCCTCGATCATGTCGATTCGAGCAGCGCCAGTGCCTCGTCCGGTACCCCTACAGCGCAGAGCAGGAACGACCACGTAGCCCAAGCCAGCTACACCGACACCCCATCAAGCCATAGTTCAAGATCCTCTCGCAGCAGCCTCAGCACGAGTCCATCGTGCCCTTGATGCAGCCCAAGTTGGCCTCAGCATCCGCACAGGCCAGTCGGAAGTGACCAACACTTTACGCTTCCATACAAACCCAGTAGTTGAAAGTTCCAAAAATGATTAGAATCATGATAGCAACAGGTCAGTCGAGCGCAAGCAGGAGAGCCGATTTACTAGGGATAATATGGCTATCCTGATTAAACTCCGTCTAGGGCGATGGGATTGGGATATAACTACCTTTACTCAATTCTGTCGTACTCGGTCGTATTCGGTTTCAAGTTGGAGCGCTCTCTTGCCAGCGAGCTGGTTCTAAAGTTCTTCGTATTGTGGAGTTCGCTCGAAGTGATAGTTAGCGTGTCCTCAACGTGCGTTTCACAGTCGTCTGCCAACGAGCGACTACCGAGGCTTCGTGCACGTGGCAAGATGCGCTTTGAGCGCTGGGATGTTGGTCGACGGCGCCTGGCACCGGTTGCACGCCAGTGGCGCTTTGAGCGCAGCCGTGGCGGCATCTCCGCACAGCGAGGCACACGACCCCTTGGCGCGAAGCGTCTCCAGCGCGCGTTCGGGCGCAATGAAGAAATCCGCGTGCGTAAAGGAATTCCAGTGCTTCTTGTGCCCGAAGCCCGAGAGATCCTGCGAGATGATGTGCACGTGCAGATGGTGCAGCGATGGCTGGGCGTGGAAGCCCGCACAGACGCGCACACCGCCCGCAAATTGGCCCACGTGCGCCACGAGCCGCTCGCAAAATGCTCCCAGCTGCACCAGCGCCGTCTCGTCCTCGCGGCGCAGGTCCGCCAGGCGATCCACCTTGGTGCTGTTGATGGTCTTGGGCAGCACCAGCAAGTGAACGCGTGCCTTGGGAAAGGCGTCGTAGATAACCGTGTATCGCGCGTCCTCGTAGAAAATGTACGACGCGTGCGCGGCCAGCGGCGGCACGCGGAGGTAGTCCAGAAGCGCGTTGGCCCAGCCTCGCGTCGCGGGCGGCACAGGGCCGTTCGGGGGCGAGTAGGTCTCTGGAAAGCCGCCGGAGAGCACCATTCGAAAGACGGCTGCGTAGCACGCTTCCAACTGGCTGTCCGCGATCTCTGGCGGCTGGTTGTGTAGCGTGGCGCCGCGGTCTGGATTCAGGTTAGGCCCGACCACGAGGGCGACCTGCCGCGCCCCCGTCGACCTGCGCACCTCGTGCTCCTGCGGCAGCTGCAGCACGAGAGGGTCCGCCACTGCGCATTGGCCCTTGGGCACCATGGTGCGCAGCTCCGGCATCTTGGCATGCAGCGCCACGTTTGCCCGGTTCTCGCCCGGCTTTCCGGCGCGCGGCACGCAGCCGACGGCGAGCGCAGTCACCTTCTCCTGCGCCAGCAGGTCACCCTCCACCACCTCGAGTGCAGCAGGTAGCGACGGCAGCGCACGCAGTGCGCGGACCACCTCGCTGCCCACGGGCTCCACGAGCCGCAGCGCCTTGGGCGCGAGGCCAAGCTCTCCCTCCAGCCTCTTCGCCGAGCGCACCAGCACGGCCGCCGCGCGGTTCGCAGGGAACGCAAAATCGCCTGTCGAAATGGATGCGAACGCCACGCAGGCATCCTTGTCCGCCGCCCGCACCTTGGGCGGATGATTCTCCAACGCGTCCGTCGCCAGGACTTGCTGCACTGCCTCGTCCACCGAGGTGGCGCCCTGGACGTGGTACAGGGCGTCAAAGCCCTCTACGGCGGCGTTGACTGCTTGCCGGCCGGCCTGCAAGCGGTTCAGGACGCCCAGGATCTGCGCGCGCTCCGTCGGGAAGTTGCCTTCGTGTTCGCGCCGCGTCTCGCATCGGTGCACGCACACCGAGACGTGCACGTCGAACTCGATCGCCACGATGCGCGCCTGGCTGGCGCGAGCGAGTTCCACCCACGAGGCACGTTGCTCTGCACCCAGGTTCGTGCGATCCACAAAGATGAGCTTGACGCCGGACCCGGCTTCTAGCGCCGCCCGGCACGCGGCCTCCACCTTGGGGCGCGTCTTGAGACTGTCCTGGCTAAAGCGCCGCGCAGGCCCGCTCGCGCCGCCTAGCAGCTCGCAGATGCGCTCCGCAAGCGACGACTTGCCGGACCCGGGCGGTCCCACGAGGACCGCCAGCGTCGGCTTCGCGGCGCGCCGCAGCATGCCCTGTAGCCCCGCCACGAGCTCTTCGCGCGACATGGGCGCCTGCTGGTCCGCGCCGCCGGCTGCCATGCTGGCGCGCGCCCCCCCGCGCGGCTGCACGCCCGTCAGGCGCTCGCCGACGCCGTCCGCCCAAAAGAATTCCTCTGGCGTGTGGAACGGCACGCCAATCTTTTCTGCGAACTGCTTGTCGCCGTCGCTGATGTCGCCCGGCCGCCCGGCCGCGTCACCGACATAAAAGTGGCCGCCTGAGGACCCCCCTTGCGCCGTCTTGAGCACCTTGAGCGGGTCCGTCAGCATGAAGTCCCATAGCGCCGTGCCGCCAGCCTTGGGGCCGTGCCTCTCCGCGTCCCGGGTCGCCGGCTTGCGGTACTTGTCGTACTGCGTCGCCATGTACACCTCACAAGGCACCGCCAGCGTGTCCAAGAAGGTGTCCACGCGCTGCACCTTGCGCTCGATCGCCCTTCGGATCGCGTCATCCTTTTTGAGCCGCGCCAGCGACTCATTCGAGATGATCACCAGCCGGTGGCCCTTGTCGTGCAGCGCTCGCAGCACGTCCGCTGCGTGATCGAAGACCAGCTCCATCTTGTTGTCGCCGCCGCGCACGTCAAAGGTGCACAGGCACCCATCGAAGTCGAAGGCCGCCACTGCTGCCGCCGACGACGCCGACAAGGACGAGGACGAGGACGAGGACGAGGACGAGGAGGACGAAGACGAGGTATCATCGCCACTGCCCGTGGACGGCCATGCGCGGAACAGGACTGAGCCGCCCGCCGCCGCCAGCCACGGCTCCGGCAGCGGCACCTTGCCCTGGTACCGCGTCGAGAAGCCCGCATTGCCATCGGCCAGCCGCGCGCGCTTTGACGGCGGCCCGCCACCGCTGCGCGATGCGCCGCACTTGCCGCAGACCTCGCGCCCGCCCGCGTTGCCCGCGTGCCCGCAATCGCGGCACCGCCACCGCACAAAGGCGTCCATCCTCCGACTCAGACCTGTCGCGGATCTCGTTCTGCAGTGCCATGGTTGATTGGAGAGTGACTGAGTCACGATCACCGTATGCACTGCAAGCAAGCTGAGACGAAGGACGAAGTACGTGAACTTGCAGAGAAACACCGATCGAGGGCCCACTGCACTGCACGCATTTTCTAAATAAAAAGACTAAAAGGGATTGCAGCGCAGACTGGGAGGTGCAAACGTAGGAGACGCCTCTCGTCTCGGCATTCCTGTGCCGCCCGCACAAGACAGGCTTGACCTTTTTGTCAGCCGGCTCGCCCTTCCAGGGCCTTCACACATCAAGACCAGCCACCTGGCACATCGTGCATGTAGTGTCTGGCATAGGCCATAGGCCATGCCATGCCAGGCGAGAGACACGCATGAGCTCCTTTGTGGTTCATTTCGTCACGAAAAGCGGCACTGCATTGTGACTGAGCGAGTGCCAGAGCGCTACAACGCAGCAGCACCAAGGTCGATCCCGAAGCCGTTGACGCCGCCACCACCGCGGGACTGCAGTCCCTCTCGCCTCGTCAGCCAGCACGCCCGCCGGCGCACTGTGCGCCACAGTGCGTGAGTGCGCCACAGGCGAACGGGACTGGCAACAGGCGTCCCCAGGTCGTGCTCGACAGTTTCACCATCGAGATGATCAACGCCGCGCAGCGCGCACGCATTCAGGTTATCGATCAGGCTCGCGGCGGCGGAGCGCGTCGAACGGCAGCCAAGCGCAGCTGAGCGCGCCCAACGGGCGAGCGGGCGGGCGGGCGAGCGAGCGGGCGGCAGGGCAGCGCGCACTGCGGCCTGCGAAAATGTCGTACTACTCGCCGGTGGTGTCGCGGCCGAAGACCTACGACCCAGAGCTCGCGCGACGCGCGGAGGAGGAGCAGGAACAGGAGCTGCAAGTGCAAGAGCTGGCGGAGCGCATCGCGGCGAACCAGCTGCGGTCGCTGCGGCAGGAGCTCGGATTCTCGGACTCGGAGGACGACGAGGATGGCGAGGACGGCACGGGCGGCAGCAATCTGGACCAGTACGTCGAGGCTGCGGCGGCCGGCGCGGTCGGCGAGGAGCTCGAAGAGAAGGAGGAGGCCGCGCGCGAGGAGCTCGAACAGCTGCAGCTGCGCTATATGACGGCATTGCGCGAGCTGCACGAGGCCGGCGACAAGGAGCGCCGCGCCGCGGACCAGGTGGGGATTCTCAAGCGCATGGCCAAGACGCAGGTGACAATCCTCAAGAAGAGCTTTCGGGAGAAGCTCCAGCGCCACCAGGACGTCGCGGAACGTCTGGTCACTTCGCTGCAGGCCTGCGAGACACAGCTGCGGCCGTCCGAGCCGCGGGCCGGAGTCCTCGCCAAGGCGCTGCAGCAGGAGCGCAGCGCCGCAGAGGCCGTGCTGGCCGAGGCGGCCGAAGAGGACGTCGCCACGGCAGGAGCAGCAGCAGCCGATGCTGTGCCCGAGACGGCGGACCGCCTTGCTGCCCTGGAGCGTCAGCTTGAGTCGCTTGGCGAGGAGAACCGCGTGCTGCGCGAGTCGCTCGACAGCCTGCGGCCAGGGTTCTTGCTCCTACGCGACACGCGCGTCTCCATCAGCGGAGGCAGCAAGGGGCCGGTGCCAGCCGATAGCAGCGCTAGCAGCAACAGCGAGAGCACGTCCGCGGCCGTAAGCGCCAAGTTGAACGGGCTCAGTGTGGACGCGCTGCGCACCAAGTTGGTCAAGGCGCTCAAGGTCGCCAAGGTAACGCAGAACAAGCTCGCGGCAGTCGAGAAGGACAATGCAGACCTTGCCGCGCGCCTCGCCGACATGCGCAAGCCTGCGATCGCCAGCGAGACCCAGGCCACGGTCGCGCCCTGCACGCCCGACACCAAGGGCTCGGCCCGTGCCAGCAATAAGCCAGTGCATATTCCCCAGACACCGCCTACACCGGCGCCGCCCAGCACCGCGCACAAGGTGCGCGAGAAGTTTGACAAGCTCAAGGCGAAGCTGCAGGCCAAGGAGGACGAGCTCGCGGCGGCGAATGAGGCGCTCTCCGCCGCCCGCCGCGACTTGGAGGCCGCCCGTAGCGCGCCAGCGCCAACGCCGGCACCCGCGGCCCCGGCTGTCCCGGTCGTCGACGAGGCCAAGGAGCGGGCGCTCGCCGAGGCGCAGCAGCAGGTGGCAAAGCTGGAGCAGGCGCTCGAGCACTCGCAACGCAAGGCGAAGCGCCAGCTCGCGGACCAGGAGCGTGCCTCGCAAAAGTCTGCGCGCGAGCGGCAGCGCGCCGTTCAGGTTGCGCTCACGTCCATGCGCGGCGAGCTGCGCAGCTTGCGCGCCGCGCAGGCGCAGGCAGCCCAGAGCGCCGCGGCCGAGACGGCCGCTGCGCAGCAGGACGTGGCGCGCCTCCTGGCCGGCCTCAAGGAGCGCGTGGCCGCCAAGCAGGCGTCGCTCTCCGGCATTGTTGCCAAGTACGAGCGCGAGTACAAGGAGCGCCGCCGTCTTTTTAATGAGCTGCAGGAGCTGAGGGGCAACATCCGGGTGCTTTGCCGCGTCCGGCCGTCCCTTCCGCACGAGGAGAACGACATCGCCGTGCGCTTTCCGCAGGACGGCGCCCTCGAGTTGCGCAATGCCAAGGGTCGCGACAAGTCCTGGGAGTTCGACCACGTCTTCCGCTCCGATGCCGACAATGCCGCGGTCTTCGCGCAGGTGTCTGACCTGTGCACATCCATCCTGGACGGCTACAACGTGTGCATCTTCGCGTATGGCCAGACCGGCTCTGGCAAAACGCACACGATGGAGGGTCCGGAGCACGATCGCGGCGTCAACTTCCGCGCGCTCGAGCGCCTCTTTGACAACATGCGCGAGCGCAATCAGGGCGGCGAGTGGACTTTTGACGTCCAGGTCTCGTTGCTCGAGATCTACAACGAGCAGATCCGCGACCTGCTGGCCGACAAGCAGAAGCAGAAGCAGGCACAGCAAAAGAAGCTCGAGGTCAAGGCCGGCCCGCACGGAATGCACGTGCCAGGGCTCACCATGGTGCAGGTCACCGAGCATTCGCAGGTGCTAAAGCTCATCAAGCTCGGCAAGAAGAATCGCTCTGTCGCCTGTACCGACATGAACGCGCACTCCTCGCGCAGCCACTCCATGCTGTCCACGTACATCGTGGCGCGCAACGCCATCACTGGCCTCGAAGCGCGTGGCAAGCTGCACCTCATTGATCTCGCGGGTTCCGAGCGCGTCTCCAAGTCCGGCGTTCAGGGTGCGCGCCTCACCGAGGCCACCAACATCAACAAGTCGCTCTCTGCGCTTGGCGACGTCATCCACGCGCGCGCCAACAAGCAGGGCCACGTGCCTTTTCGCAACTCTACGCTCACCTACCTGCTGCAGGACTCGCTCTCAACCGACTCCAAGACACTCATGTTTGTCCAGGTCAGTCCCGTCAAGGCCAATGCCGAGGAGTCCTTTTGCTCTCTCAACTTTGCCGCGCGCGCCCGCGCTGTGGAACTCGGCAAGGCTTCCAAGCACGTCGAGGACGCCAAGCGCTGATGATGCAACAAAGGCGTCTCGAAGCACACACAGCCCAGAGACGAGAGTTAGAGGCGAGAAGAAGCAAAGAGGCAGAGCCGAGGCATGCAGAAACAAGAGACTGAGACAAGAGACAGCAAGAAGCCAGAGACAGAGACAACAAGAAACAAGACCGTAAGGCCGTGGCGGCGCACCACTCTACAACCTTCCCCTGGCTTTGGCGCTTAGTAACCTAACGATCATCCACTTATAAAAGAGAAGATGTGACTGCACCCAAAGAAACCGTTGTCCTTCCCTCCAATGACGTCCAAGCCCAGACTCGCGCACACAGAAACAGACAAAAAGGGCAGATCACGGCGGAACGAACTGTAAGAGGATTTTTTTCACGCACTGCACGCTTTGGACGTTGTTTCGCAAACACCCGAGTCTCACAGGGCCTCTCGCAGACACTTTCGAATCTCACGGGGCCTTGGCGTGGTTCGGCTTCCACGCCAGGTCGAGAAAGAGCCCCTTGCCCTTGACGTTAGACGCGAAAAAGGCACCAAAAGAGCCGAGCGGCGTGGCCATGACGCCGTTCTTGGGGCCGAGCGGGACAATCATAAAGGCGTCCTTGTGCGCCTTGTACGTCTTGGTGGGCGCCGTGCCCTTAATTACGGCCTGGACATTCTTGACCACCAAAGGCGCCTGCTGCGTGCAGTAGTACGCCATCTTGTTCTCGGCCACATCGTTGATGTCACCAACCGCAAACACGTTGGGCAGCGCGGTGGCGCCCGCGAGCACCTGCAGCTTGTCGTTCACCTTGACGTGACCGCTCGCGTCGAGCCACGCGGCCGGCAGGCCCTCCGAGTTGGGCTTCGTTCCAACGCAGGAGATGACCAAGTCCACCTCCAGCTCCTCGCCGGCCTCGGTGCGCAGCGAGCGGTCGCCGCTCAGGAAGTGCTTATCGGCGAACTCCGCCGGGTCGATCACCGCCTTGCTGCCCAGCACATACTTGATGCCCAGCTTGTCCATCTGCGCCTTAATCTTGCGCTGGAAGCCAGCGCCCAGCGGCGGCGTGGAGGCGCTCACGAACTCGCGGCCCGCGTGCACGATAGTGACCTCCTTGGACGGGAACGCGCTCTTGATCTCGCCCGACAGCTCCACGCCCACCACGCCGCCGCCCACGATGGCGATCTTGGTCGCGCGGGAGAGCGCCGCGTGAAAGTCGGCGTAAAACGCCTTGAGGTCCTCCAGCGTCCGCACCGTCTTGCCCGGCTCGCCGGGCGACACGTTGCTGGCGCCCGTGGCCACCACCAGCACGTCGTACGGCAGCTGCTCGCCGCTGTCCAGCGTCACGCTGGTGTCGCCGACCTCCGTGACCACGCCCGTGACCACCTTGCCGTTCTTGAGCAGCTTGCCGCGCGGCACGAGCACCTTGTCGGCCCACGTCGCCGGCTGCACGGCGGCGCGCAGGGCGCCCACCTTGTGCACCATGCAGTCGCGCGCATCCACCACCGTCACGTCCGCCACGCCGTCCAGGGGCCCGGCCACGTACGAGCCGGCGTACCCGCCGCCCACCACCACCACCTTCTTGCGCTGCGCCATGTTGCCGGCCACCAGAGCCATTGAGGACTGCCTGCCTTGATCACAAGCCTGCACGCGCTGTGCAGCTGCGTCACTCACCCTCGCTCTCTGATCTCTCAACGCCTGGCGAACAGGGAAGGCCGCGCGCGCTCGGAATCCGACGCCTTCGCGCCGAGCGCGGAGTCAAACTTCGAGGTACTGGTCCGTACTGGCGGCGCTCGGCCCTGGCCAGCCACGGCTGGCTGCTGGCAGCGAGCGACGGCAACCTGGGGCTGGAATCGCTGGTTGCTGGTGCTTCGGTTCTGGTTCTGGGTCTGCGACCGGTCTGGCTCGGTCTGTGCGGAACTAGGCTAGCAGAGTGAAAAGCAGCTCATGTCAGTCGTGGCCGGAAAGTGAGACGGACGATGGACGTCAGAGCTAGCCAGTGGCCGCCACACGCAGGTTGGCCAGGAGCAGCCAGCGCCGCGGGGACCCGGCTGTCGGCAGCCCACGTGGTCGCTCGTTTGCAGAGCAGCCAGGTTGCGACTACTGCTTGATACTCCAAGCAGCCGACGCTGCAAAAGGCGGCCGCCTCGCCCGCTGCGGCCGCAAGGTCAAGCGCTCAGGCTGTCCGGATCAGATTCTGTCGTTCGCCGACGATACCAACATCACTAAGTTAGTACGGGTTGCATCGCACTGGTGGCTGCGGTAGCAAAGCCTTGCTTCACGAGAGGTGGCGCCGCATCGCGGCGGCCCGGCCGTCGTGCGTCGTCATCGACACGTCATTTTGCGGAGTCTTGTCATGAAATGTGTAAACGGCAGGCGAGCGAGCTGCCACTGGCGTGCTGCGCTCCCTGCCATCGGCCATCCGGAGACAGCCGACACTCGACCCAGCTGAGCTGGTCGCTGAGCTGATCTTGGCGGGGGCGATCGGTACTAAGAGCCACGGTTCCCCCGCGGGTACCCCCGCGACCTTCGCTCTCTTCTACGTTTGGTACGTTTGCTACTGGCCAGCTACTAGTAGCCAGCCGTGGCCGACCCAAAGCCGTCACCGTAAACGACCATGCGACCGGAATTAAAGGCTCCCGGACCCGCCAGAGGGAAGGCCGCTTCATTTCACGCTGTCATCGGTCAGCTCCCTCGCTCCGGCAGCTCTGCCCGCTCACTCTCAACGCGACGCTCGCTCTCAGAAGCGCTCTGTGGGCGGGCGGGC
The DNA here is from genome assembly GCA_013306675.1 of Thraustochytrium sp. TN22. Classification (NCBI taxonomy): domain Eukaryota; class Bigyra; order Thraustochytrida; family Thraustochytriidae; genus Thraustochytrium; species Thraustochytrium sp. TN22. The sequence goes on along the minus strand of JABLUY010000025.1, from coordinate 83,782 downwards.
GGCTCAGCTCAATCGTCTCCAACAGCATACTTGACAGCACGAGCAGGAATGGTGGGAAGAATGAGAGCTGCGGCGTAATCGACGAACTCATCAAAGGTGACGTAGCGCGTCTCGTCCTCCGGCTCCCAAAAGTAGCGATTCAAGTCGCTCCAGCGGTCGGCCAGGTCGCCCACGCCAGCCAGGTCGGGCGGGCGGCAGCCCATGTTGATGAGCGCGAAGCGCAAGGCTTCGCAGGCAACGACGCCCTTGCCATTCGGGTCCATGGACCGGAAGAGTCGCGAGGCGCGCAAGATGGCGGTCTTCTCCTCCGGCATGTCCAGCTCGCCCTCCAGCAGCACGACCTTCTCCTGCGCCGCCAGCCGCGCGGCGGCCAGCAGGAACTCTTGCTCATTCACCAGCAGCTTCGGCTTGCTCGGGTCCTGCACAACGAGGCCGCCATTCTCCGTCAGCTCCACCTCTGGGAAACCGAGCTGTCGCAGGATGCGCGCCGCCTGATCCGCCGCCACGAAGCCACGCGTGCTTGCATGCGACGCGTGCAAGAAGTAGTCGAAGAGCGCTCGCAGGTCTTCGATGTCCTCCAGTGTCAGAGGACTCGTGCGCACGAGAACCTTGGCGAACGCCTGCGCGTCCTCCATGCTGCGCGCTTGCGTTCGATGCTGATGTGCTGCCAGCGCGACAACGAGCCTCGGGGAGGAGGACGCAGCTGCGGCCTGGCAGTGAGCGAGCGCACCACGGCGCCGGCGCAACTTCCTTCGAAAGGTCAACTTTGACCGTAACGGACTCATGGCCGGCCGGGCCCGGGCCCCGTGCGCCGCGAGTTGGAGCATTTGTGTTCTTTCTTAGTTATAGAAGGTCAAGTGTGACGGCTTGCCTCTCCTCGCAGCAGCGTACAGCGGTGTTGGGAGCACTGCTCATTCTCATCGAGTCCAATGCCTCAACCAGCACGAATCAGACGCTTGCCTCCCCATTGAGAAAATCACAAGTCTTTCTTGCCAGCAAACTCTTTGTCTCGCCAGCAGACATGCTATCGAACGCCTCGTTCGTGCCGCCGCAGTACGTTTTGCGCCTGACAGACACGCGGCGGCATCAGCTTCATCTGTGACGCCGCTCCTCTCGCAGAACCAGAGCAGAGCGCAGCTTCGACTCCTCCGCTGTTCGCGGCGTTCCCCGTCGTCCTTGTCCTCGTCCTCGTCCCCCAGTCCCCCGTTCCTTCGCCCTCGACTCCCACGCCGTGCCCCGTCCCCGCCGTTGTCCTCGTCTTCGTCCTCGTCCTGGTGCTGGTGCTGGTGCTGGTCCAGTTCCTCTTGAAGCTGTCCTGCCCGTCCTTGTCCTCGACCTGCTCGCCCTCGTCCTTTTCCTCACCCTGCTCGTCCTGCTCGTCCTGCTCGTCCTGCTCGTCCTCGTCCTGCTCGTCCTCGTCCTGCCCGCCCTCGTCCTCGGCCTTGTCCTCGCTTCTCGGGCGCCTCGGCAGGGCGGCTGGCGGACCTTGCCGCGGAGCAGTCCTCCGTCGCCGCCTCCTCGGGCGCGGTCTCCTTCGCCGCGGCGCGGACGCCGGGCGCGCTGCCGCGGGCGGCGCAGGGCGCGCAGCAGCGGCGCGCGCGCGAGCGCGCGCGGGCGGCGGCGCGGCCCCGAACCGGGCCGGCCTGGCAGGGGGCAAACGTGCATGCGAAGCGGCGCTTCGCTCGACTCGGCCTGACGCGCGCGACGACTACGCGCGACGCGACGCGACGCGAGACGCGACGCGACGCGTGGGGGACGTCGTCGACCTCGACGCGGCAGCCGCGTCGTGCTGCGCAGCGCGGCGTAGCCCTCGCTCGCGGTCGGTGGGGCTAGGGAAGATGTCAGGCTTGGGGCTCGTGTCGCGCACGCTGTGCGCGGCAACGGCGCGGCGCAGCAGGCACACGCGCGGCGTGTCGTCGCTGTCGAACTTCATGAGCAGGCTGAATCCGTTCGAAAGCCCGAGCAAAACGTCCGTAACCAAGTGCTCTGCGAGGCTGGAGGACAGGTACGAGGTGCTGGAGGAGCTGGGACGCGGCCGGTATGGCACGGTGTCGCGCGCGCGCGTGCTGCCCAAGCACAAGATCGAGGGCTTCAACGATGAGTTTGTGGCGCTCAAGATCGTGGCCAAGGATAGTGTGGACAGCCTGGAAGAGCTGCGCACGGAGCTGGACGTGATGGAGCGCATCGAGCACCCGCATTGTGTGGGGCTCGTGGAGGCCTTCGAGGACGTGGAGCACGTGTACTTTTCGACGCCGCTGTGTGTGGGCGGCGAACTCTTCGACAGGATCATCGAGCGCGGGTCTCACTCGGAGCAGGACGCCGCCACGCTGATCCGGCAGGTGCTACTCGCGCTCGAGTACTGCCACGAGACGCTGCACGTGGTGCACCGCGACATCAAGCCGGAGAATCTACTCTTCTGGACCAGGGACGACGACTCTTGGCTGGCGCTGTGCGACTTCGGCATGGCGCATCCGTTCCGCAACGATGAGCTCATGCATGCGAGCTGCGGCAGCCCGTCGTACGTGGCGCCCGAGGTCATCAGCCAGAACTACAACGAGAAGTGCGACATCTGGAGCGCTGGCGTGATTTTGTACATTTTGCTGAGTGGCAGCGTCCCATTCCACGGCGACTCGGATGAGTCCATCATCCGAAGCGTGTGCCGCGCCCAGTACGACTTCGAAGGCGACGCCTGGCGCGACGTCTCAGAGAGCGCCAAGGACCTCATCCGTGGCATGCTGTGCGTGAACCCGGACGACCGCCTCTCGGCTACGGCCTGCCTGCACCACGAGTGGGTGCGCGACCTGGGCGGCGGCCGCGACGCGCCGCTCAGCTTGGCCATCGACAACCTGGTCTCCTTGAGCCGCACGACGCGCATCAAGCGCCTCTCGCTGGAACTCATCGCCAAGCGTTTGGCCGACTGTGCGGGCCGCGACGAGATGGACGCCTACGTCATTGGCCTGCGCCAGGTCGTCGCCTCGCTCGACAAGGATCACAGCGGGCTCATCTCCGCGGACGACTTGGCCGAGGCCATCCTCGAGGCCTCACGCAAGGAGAACTCCTTCAACATTCTCACGTCCGCCGAGAACCTGACGCAGCTGCTGCGCAGCTCCGGCCTCGACAAGCACGGCCTCATCGACCTCAACGACTTCTGCACTGCCTGCCACAACGAGTACATGCTCACCAAGGAAGCCAACCTGCGCTGGGCCTTTAATCACATCGACCGCGACCGCAATGGTTTCATCTCCTTTGAGGAGCTGCGCGACGCCTACGGCGACCACGAGTCTTTTGAGCTTCTCAAGGAGGAGTTTGATCGCTTTGATCGCAACCACGATGGCGTGCTGTCCTATGACGAGTACATGCAGGGGCTGCGGGATTCCTCCTCGCTCCGCGACTCCTGATTGATTGCCACCTTCCCTCCCTTTGCTCTACGATCATCATTGCGCTTCTTTTGCCCTCCTTGCCACATGTCTTCTTCAAGCTTTTTACTGGTATCTGTTGCTCTCTCTCTCTCTAACTAATTATCTTACACAGGCAGCAAGCTGAAGAGGTACGAGAGCAACACCGCCGGCAGCGCGACGAGCAGCAGCGGAAAGACCACGAACGGCGTGTAGTCCGGAAGCATCACTTCGCGGCGCTGCTTGGCAACGAGCGCCGCCTTGTCGAAGCGCCCGCCTGTGAAGAGCTCCAGCAGGTCGTACGTGGCCGGCAGCGCGTTCAGCGTCCAGTCCGTGCCAACATAGCGCATCCAGTTCACAGGGAACCCGTGAAACGCGTGCGTGCCGGGCACAACGTGCAGCGAGCACGGATGACCGAGCTTGCCGAGGTAGCGTTCCGCGACCACATTGCACGGCAGAAGCGGGTCCGAGGCACCGCAGATCAAGAGCGTCTCGGGCGCGAAGTGTTTCAGCTCCTCGGCCGGGACATCCGTGAGTGACGACTGCGGGCCGGGCGTGTCGCGGTGCGGCGTGTTGAGCCCGCTGTCATAGAGGCGGAAGACAAGCAGGATGCCCACATGGCAGATGATGCGCCACAGCCACGAACCGGCGTCCACCCCCTCCACCTCGTCTCGCAGCGGCGTCTGGCGGCCCAGCAGACCGTACAGCACGCCCAGGCGGCGCACCGAGGGAAAGTCGGATGGCTTGAGGTCCTCAAACCCCACGTATGTTGGCGACGCGCTGGCTGCCGCGCGTTTGTACAGGCCCTCGTTGCACAGGAGCGCGGTTGCCATGGCCGCCAGGCTACCGCCGGCCGAGTCGCCCAGCAGCTGCACCTGGTCCGTGCCGAGCTGCGATCCGCACCACGCGCAGGTGCGCTGGCGATCGCGCGCCGCGAGAAGCTCCTCCAGCGTGCCGCCGGCCGGCGGCACGTAGCCGCACATCGAGTACAAGCACTCGTGCGAGGCCGCCGCGTCCCCCCGCGCACGTGGATCCGCCTCGGCGCACGGGTACCGGCACGCCGGGTTGCTGCAGTGGTAGGCCTGAATGTACAGCAACGCGTGCAGCACGCTCAGCACGGCCGCCGGGTACTGCTCGTCTGGGCTTAACGGGTACTCCACCGCGTATACGGTGAGGCCGGCGCGGCAGAACGGCGTTACAGAATGAAGCAGCAGCTCGGCCGACACGCAAATGTGGCCGCCACCGTGCAGGTAGATGACGGGCGGTGGCGCGCGTTCGCCTGCCGCGAGCGGCGCCGCGTGCACGTCGGCGGCATGCAGCGGGCGCAGCACGTCCAGCACATGGCGTGGCGTCGGCCCGTATGGAATGGCGCGCTGCACGTGCACGTTGCGCAGTGCCTGCAGGCCATCGGGTGAGAGCCAGCCACGCCACCGCTTGGCGCGCACGCCGTAGTAGTGCATGGGCCAGTCCAGGAAGGACCGCAGGAATGGCAGGAACAGATACGCAAAGATGCGCACACCGATGAAGACGGCCAAGGCCGAGAGCCAGACGGCCGGGACGGAGCCCAGAAGCTCCCGCGGTGAGGACGCGGACGTGGTTGCCAGGCCCAAGAAGGCGTGCGATGCAAGGTTCGACACGCCCGCAAGCGTCGCGGACCACGCCGACGGGATGTAATGGCTGCTGTAGACGCTGTTGGCCACCAGGAGCGCGCCCATGAGGATGGTGAAGCTCCACAATGCACAGCCAATCACGATGAGCGTCGGAGAGTGCACCATAGCGGCACTGGCCGCGTCGATCTCTTCCACGAGGTCAGAATCTCGCTTCTTGATGATCTTCTTGAGCTTGCTTCCATCTTTATCGCCGCCGCAGCCGTCGCCCTCGATGCGCCGGCGACGGTCGCGTCGCGCGCGCGCCAGGACGACGCCGGAGAGCGGCACCGAGGCGCACGCGGCCACCCAGGCACTCGCAATCACAGGGCGGAAGAAGGTGTACGGGAGCGCGAAGCGGATGACGGCAAAGTCCACGAGCATGAAGAGCGCCACGGAGAACAGTCCAAGCATGAGGCCGACGCCGCCGTCCAACGTCGTGGCGAACTTGGGTAGGCGCGTGAAGAACCGCAGCGACCAGCCCAGTAGCAGCTGCGCCGACGCGAAGCCGGCACCCAGCAGAGCGACGGCGCCCGGGATGGCACGCACGAATTGCAAGCCGGCGTTGGAGACGATGAGCGCCAGGATGAGCCCTACGGAGAAGAGCGTCCACGCGAGTGCTTGGAACATGACGAACATGGCGCCGCCCTCGAACGGCTGGAAGGCACGGTAGCCGGCCAGCGACCGCGGGCCCACCAAGAGGTGCGTACCACCCATGCCGAGGACCGCCAGGGCGACGGCTGCGGCAAAGACGCGCTGCGCACGGGCGTTGCCCTCAGTTCCGTCCCACGCACCGCGGTCGACCCAGACGAAGAGGGCGCCGTCCGCGAGCGCGACGCCCGTCACAACCCAGGCCAGCCAGCCGCGGCTCGGCGGCGGTGGTGGCGTGGCGGCCAGCAGGCTCATGGACGAGGAGCGCCGGCTACGCGACCTACCTGCGGTGAGCGACGGCCGAATCTCACTATCGCGCGCCTGCTCGCGCGCCTCGTCCACGGCGTACGCCTGTGCGCCGTACCGCAAGAGCACGTAGGAAAAGGCGTGGCCAATGGTGGCGGCCACGATCCACGCGCGCGCTGCGTCGGCCGCGGCGGCGCGTCGCGCGCCGCGCATGCTGCTGTTGTTGTTGCCGCTGCCACTGCCGCTGTCAGCCACCGCACCAAGCAGCGGCAAGCGCAAGATGATGAGGCTCGCCAGCGTCGCGATGGTGAAGATGGTCCATGAGATGGCCTCGCACAGGACCCACATGTCGGGTCCGCCAAAGGGTCTCCACGCGCGCAGGTCCCCGCGGAAGAGGGCTACGTAGATGAGCACGCGGACGCCTACCCAGGCCAGGCCGGCCGCCGCATGCACGGCCCACCACGTGCCTGGCTCCACAGTCATCACGGTCTCCGGGAGGAGGCAGGCCGACGCCACCACGGCGGCCAGGATGTCGACGCCGCGGAACCTCGAGCGCGCCGCGGCCGCCGCGACTTCCGCCGCGCTCCTCTTCGCCGTCGACGCTGGCTGCGCATCCCGCTCGCTTTCCGACGCACTCGATGCCGGCGGCGCGCGCACCTGCGGGTGGCGCCGCACCGACTCGACGATGAGTGCGTGCGCGATCACGGCAAGTGGTTCAAAGTGGTGCTCCGACCGGCGGCCCTGACGAAGCAGGAGGAGCATGTAAACCACGATGCCATACAGCAGCCAACCAAAGGCCTGGGCCAAGATATGCGAGGTGTTGCCATGGAAGGGTCTGAACAGCCTGTACCCACTTCGCTCCCGCAGCTTGATCCAGCCGCCCACGTGCGCGAGCGGCGCGGCTGCGGCCGCGCACGCCCGCACGGCATCCTCCGGGATGATGGTCGTGCCTGTGACGTACCGGAGCGCAGGGACTGCGCTCAGTACCCAGGTTGCATGCATGACCCAGGCCGGGCCCTGAGCGCGTCGTCGAGCTGCCTTTGCCGCCTCCTTGGCCTTGGACGCAGCCGCCGCCGTGGCGGCCGCAGCCGCGCTGAGCTTGGCCGCGGCGCCCGCTGCCGCGGCTGGGTCGTGGGGCTCTTGAAAGTAGCGCGGGCTGACGGCCAGCAGGTAGCTGGACGCAAAGCCTAACGCACCAAAGATGGTCGGCAAGCCCTGGAACTGTCCCACGCCAAGGTCCTGGCGGTACATGAAGGCGTAGACGCCCGTGCCGGCGAGCGCCCAGCCAAAGCCCTGCAGGATCTGGAACTCGGGTCCGCCTTGAAACGGCTGCAAGAGCCTATAACCCTGCGGACGGCGCGCCCACGCGCCGGCGAGGCCGTGGGAGAGCACCGCGCTCGCCGCGAAGGCGGCGCTGCCCACCTGCATGGCGAGGTCGACTCGCGCCGAGCGGTGCGCGCTGGCGGTTCTGCCGAGCGCGGCATCGGTAAGGCCCAGCACGGCGAGGCCGGCGCCGCCGAGCGCCACGGCCGTCGACTCGAGCCCGGAGCGCTCCTCGAGCATGGCCTGCAGCCGGCGCTGGATGTACGAGCCGCGGCCGGGCTTGTACCAGTCCAGGCTCAAGTTGAGCAGCGCGTTCGCGCAGAACCCGAGCACGGCGATCCCCATGAGCGTGCCCTCGGCGACTCGCGGGTTGAGCAGTACCACCGCGCACAGGCCTGCCGCCAACGCGAAGCACGTCCAACCGAGCGCCTGCATGACGACGAAGACGGAGCCGCCGTGCAGCGGCTGGTACATCTGAAATCTGTACGAGCCGAAGCGCTCGACTCCGGCCAGGACGGTCAGCGGGCCGCTCCACAGCAGGCCCACCACGCCGCCCACCACCGCCAGCTGGTCGCTCGCCGCGCCGCCGGTGAGCGCGTCATCGCCCAGGTCGCCGGCCTTGAGCGCGAAGCACCCCACGCTGCCCACGGCCAGCGTCCACGCCAGCGCGCGCAGGCCCTGGCCCCCGCCCATCGCGGCCCTGCGCGGCCCTGCGCGGCCCTGCGCGAGCCTGTGCGGCCCTGCGCGAGCCTGCGAGGCCCTGCGCGAGCCAGAATCGGGTTCTGTTTCGAAGAAGTTCAAGTCCGCGAGGCGATGACGACGCCGGCCTCACTGTCAGGGCCCACACGGCTCGAGCTCGTGACGAGACCGACGCCGCCCGCCGGCGCTGCCGCTGGCAGGGAGGGACCAGGAGAGCCACGGCGGCCGGGCGGCGGCCTGGGCCGCGGCCTGCCCTGCGCGAGCGAGCGAGCGAGCGAGGACCCGAACGCCGGCCTTGAGCGCGTCCTTGAAAAAAGCAGCTTGCGCCTGCATGGGCGCCGGTGTGCGTCAGCACAGGAGGCAGAAGCGAACCAGGGACGCCTTCTTCCGGCGGGCCCGGCCCGGCCGGCCTTCCTTCTCCGACGGAGCAGCGGGAGCAGAGCACATCAGATTACTAAGATCCAAGAGCGGCAGAAGGCACTGCAGGAGAGCTGTAGCTGCTGCTTGGCCACAGGGTGAAATGAAATCAAGGATCAGAAGGACGCAGCAGCAGAAAGCTGCAGCAGCAGCGGCAGCAGCAGCAGCGCAACAACAGATGACACGGGAAGACACAGGACAACACGGGGCTCGACTTCACGTCGAGCTCCATGTTTGTGTGTGTGCGTTGTTGGAGACGGACAACACGGAACTCGACTACACGTCGAGGTCAACGTTCATGTGCGCGTCGTTGGAAACACGGAACTCGACTACACGTCGAGGTCAACGTTCATGTGCACGTCGGTGGAGACAGGCCGGATGGTGAAGCGGAAGAGCGGCCCAAAGACGGACGAGGACTGGCGCATGGGCTCGTTTGACGGCACGTACGGGTCCTCGTCCGAGCGAATGATGACACGACCGCCGCCTTGCCAGACATTCGAGTCCTTCTTGTCAAAGTAGTACTGTCCCGCGATGTTGTCGTGCGAGCCGCGGCGGCAGGTCATCAAAAGGCTGCCGATAGCAAGCATGCCGACCGCACCGCTGGCGCCGGCCGCGATAGGAACGATGTTCGTCCCCTCAGCTCCCAAGCCTCCTGCGAAGAACGCGGTTGGGGACGCTGTGATGCCTGAGCCCTCGGGGGCAGCGGTAGCGGTCGCCGTAGCTGTTGCCTGCGAGCTGGTCGCTGGCGTGCTGGTCGCTGGCGCGTCCGTCGCCGGCGTGTCCGTCGCCGGCTCAGCTTCGGCCTTGGGCGCGGAGGTGGTAATGGGCGGCAGCGTGGCCACGCGCTCCGCATCGTTCATGTAGTTGCGGATGAAGGTGCCAGCGCAGGTAATGTGCGCAGTATCGGCGACGAGGTTGTTGGCGCAGGCGTCGCCGAAAAGTACCGCGGCCGGGTTGCCGTCGCTCTCGAAGAGGCCCCACATCACATAGGAGACCTTGACGCCGGTAGTCTGCGCGCCATCAACGCCAGAAAGCATGTCTAAAAAGATCTCTGCATTGGTGAGGTTGATGCCGCCGGACCAGTCGCTGTTGGCGGTGTCAAACCCCGACACGAAGAGCGGGATCTCAGCAATGAGGTCGGATATCGTGTCAGCGTAGCTCGCATGCTGGCTTTCAGCCGATGCGAAGTGAAATGTGTACATAACGTTGGCCGGGTTGTTGACGCGCTGGCTGTTGGCGCTCACCACGTCGAGCGCGTTGTTGGCCGTGCCGACAAGAATCACTACATCAGCGTCGATGGCGCGGATCGTGGAGATGAGCGTGTTGTGGTAAGCTAGCGTCTCGGTCCAGGTGAGCCCAGCGGGCGCATTTGCTGGCTCGTATAGCACATGTCGCTTGCTGGCAAACTGCGTCGCGACACGCGTCCAAAAGTCCACGGCCGACCCGGACGTGGAGTCCGTCATGTAGTCGTAGAGATTGCCCACGACGTGCCAGTCGACGATGACGTAGATGCCAAGGTCCTCAGCGATGCCTACGAGCTCCACAATCCCGGCGAAGAGCGCATCGCCGCGCGCCGTGCTCGAGGTGTACTCGGCAGGGTCCACATCGATGCGGAACACGTTGACAGCCCAGTGCTCCACAACGTGGCGGAGGTACGCCTCGGTCACGCAGTTGCTCGTGGCGCCGTCCACAAAGCTGATCAGGCTACCGGCGAGGCCATGCAGCTGCACGGTGTTGCCATCCTCATTGACGAGCTGCACGCCGCTCACGCTCAGCGGGCCGTGCGCCGTGGCAAATCCGCTCATGTCCTTGTCGGCGATGGACACATTCACTCCGCAATTCGCTTCGCCGTTGACAGCGCCGCAGATCGCGGCCAGCGTCGCCGTGGCGAGGAGCCCCACCACCGCTGGACGCGAGGAGTGCCCCATCAGCCTTCGAGCGAGCGATTTGCGGCGCTGCCCCGCCCAATGCTCTTTTGCTCTTTTGCTCGCAGGCCTTTGCCGGCCGCTCGCCCGCTCCCTTGCAGGCTCTAGCTAGCAAGATCGCTCCCTCGCTCGCCCACGCGCACGCGCAGGTGGCGCAAGGCCAGGCGCACCTGCGTTTTGCGTGCGCGCGCCCCGTTTGCCAAGGCGGCACAAGCCAACTACGTGGCAGTGCGCGCGCCGAGCGCAGCGGGGGACGACCCGGCGTACTCCAGTGGGAGGCGCCTCTCTGACAGCCGTAGCCGAGCCCAAAGTGGCCACGCGCACGCGCACGCCGGGGCGAACCGACGAGTCTCGAGGCGCCGGCCGCCGCCGCCGGGCTTTGCTTGAGTTGAAGCCTGTCATGGTCTCACTGACTGGCGAGCGACTCGGACGGCCTGCTACTAGTTGTGGTGCTGCACGCACTCGCTGTCCAGGAGAGACATGCAAGCCGGGGAGAAGGACGGGGCAGCGTACAGGAGGGGATGACGGCAAGATTGCGATGCGCGGCATCGGGGCCAATCTCAGGCCGCATGTGGAATGTGTAGCATACCACGGCTTCTGCACCATTGGCGAGCTGGGGCGACGTGGTAGGAGCCTACTAGGAGGCCAGCTGGGCCAGCTGGCAGAAGCCGTGCGCACGCTCAAGAGATCATTGGCAGCCTGGCTTTCCCGAGCCCTCTGGCCTCACGGCATCAGAACCAACCGTGAGTCAGAGCCAGACAGCCTGAGGAGGTACGCAGCGCACCTTTGCGCGATCCTAGTTCCAGCCTCGATGTCTTTCTGGGGTTGGATGTTCGCGAGCCCGCTGTTGCGCGCTCGAAGGGCCTCATGAGGCTCGCGACGCGACTGGCAACCCCCGGCTGTCGCAGAGGGGACCTCGCCGGTCCTGGACTCTCGGAACTGCAGGCCGCCCGTCGCGCCATATGTCAGCCCACACCGGCCGCAAGGCTCGTTCGCCGGCCTTCCGACGCTCTGAGAAGCCATTCCGTCTTGGCCTCGAAGGCGAGGTCGCGGCGAGCGCGGCGAGCGCGGCGAAGCTTTTGCTTCGTTCTCGCTTGCTTGGGAACAACGTGGTAAGTCCCGACAGTACCAGGCCTAACTTAAGTATGTCTTAGAGCAAGAGACTCGGACTCGAGTCCGGAGGCGTCTTCTCTTCGGGCGGAACTAACTTAGAAGAAAACGGCGACCTGCTGCGCAGTACTGGTCCGCCAGCAAGGTCTCCTCCCTCCTTGACATGTGAGTCCTCTCGTTATCTCTGGCAGCTACAAGGCCAACTACTCGCGAGCGGACTGGGACAGCGGACTAAGACGAGGTGGTCATCCTGATCATCGTCGCGCGCGATCAGTCTCCTCCTGGCAGTGGAGCGACGACTCGCCTCGCGCGGGGCGGGCAGGCGCGCGGGCAGACAGACCCGTGGCCGCGCGCAGAGGATGGCGGGCGGGCGCGAGACGGCCGCGGCGCGGCGCGTGGCGCAGTTCGCGCATCACCTGGCCCTGCACGAGCACGAGCACGAGCACGAGCACGAGCATGAGCGCGAGCGGAAGGGCGCCTCGGCGGCGCAGCTCCGGCTGGAGGTGCGCGCGACGAGCGCAGCGGAGCTGACGTCGGAGGTGCGCATCGTGCGCGGCGATCGCGAGGTTTGCTCGCTAGCAACGCAGGCGCCGGAGCGGCCGGACCTCGTGCCGGAGGGCTTCCTGGAGCGCTTCAAGGACGCCGAGACGGGCGCGCTGTCACAGCCGTGCCTGGAGGGCCTCGCCTTTCTGCTGCAAAAGGACCGCTTGGGCCAGGATGCCTTCTTGGTAGGCCCGCCCGGGCGTGCCAAGCGCAACCTGGTGCTGGCGTACTGCGAGCTGACGCGGCGCGAGGTGGAGTACGTGGCCATTTCGCAGGACATTACGGTGAGCGACCTGACGCAGCGGCGCGAGATTCGCGCCGGGTCGGCCATTTTCGTGGACGGGCCGGCGGTTCGCGCAGCCATCAAGGGCCGAGTGCTGGTGCTCGAGGGCGTCGAGAAGGCCGAGCGCAACATCTTGTCGGTGCTCAACAATCTTCTGGAGAACCGCGAGATGCAGTTGGACGACGGCCGCTTCCTGACGCACCCGGGTCGCTACGACTCGCTGGGTGCCATGGGCGAGCTGGCCAAGGGCGCCGGGGACGTCCCACTCGTACGCGTGAGTCACGCCTTTCGTGTCGTGGCGCTCGGCCTGCCCGTGCCCGAGTACGACGGCAGTCCGCTGGACCCGCCGTTCCGGTCCCGATTTCAAGCCTACGACGTGCCGGTCGCGCAGCTAGAGTCCAGCGCGCGCACCGCTGCGCCGCAAAAGCTCGACCGCCTCGTGGCGCTGCGCGCCTCGCTAGCCGCCGTGGAGGCGCTCGGCCTCGAGGGCCTGCCGCCCCGAATGCTGCGCCGCACGGAGTTCCCCAAGGAGCTTGTCGCGGCACGTACGCTGCTCGAGCACTTCCCGCACCTCCCGCTGCGCACGCTCATCGCCTGTGTGTACCCGTACCCGAGCCTTCCGTGGTTCGACCCGATGCAGGGTCAGCTGCTTGTGGAGCTCATGGTGCGCGAGGGCGCACTGCCGCGCGAGACGCTCGCGGCTGACTCGCTCGAGTCGCGCTGGACGCCTTTCGCCGTTGATCCGGGGACTGGCAAGCGCCGCGGCTTTCGAGAGGTGCGCGAGGAGATGCTACGCCGCGACAACGTCGGCATGGGCGTCGCCGACGTTGCCTCGCGTGCGCGCCTCATCGGTGACGGCTACACGTCCGCCTCCGGCTACAAGCTCGACCTGGCGGCCGGCACGCTGCACGTCAATGCCGGGGACGACGACTCCGGGTCGGCCTCTTCCGCTCAGGTCGCCATCCCGGCCGCGCAGCAGCGCGCTGCGACGCAGCAGTTTGTTCCCATTCCGTACCACGTGGAGCTGCTCACGCAGATGCTCATGGTGCACCGCGCCGGCCTGGACATGTGCCTGATTGGCCCGCGCGGCAGTGGCAAGAGCGCCCTGGTGCGCCAGTTCGCGCGATCTGCCGGCATGGACCTCCTGTACTTTCCGCTGTACAAGGACATGACCTCGCTTGACCTGCTGCAGCGCCGGTCCACGCGGCCCAACGGCGACACCTTTTGGCTGCCGTCGCCTCTCGTGCTGGCCTGCCTGTATGGCGGCGTCGTCGTGCTGGACGGCCTCGAGCAGGTTCCGCCGCCCACGCTCGCCTCGCTGCAGTCGCTGCTCACGGACCGCATGATCAGCCTGCCGGACGGCGCGCGCTTCCACGATGCCGAGGCTATTGAGGCGCTGCGCCGCCGCGGCCACCTGCGCCCGCGCGCCTCGGCCGCGGAGGCGCGGGACGATGCCGTCGACTTGCTGCCCGTGCACCCCAACTGCCGCATCCTCGGCGTGGCGCGCCCGCACTCGCTCGCCTCGGGCGCCGGCACGCAGACCTCCTGGGTCACGCCCGAGGTCGTGTCCGCCTTCATGCCCTTTATCTGGGTGCGCCCACTGCGCCAAGACGAGGAGGCCCAGGTCATCTCCTCGCTGCTTGGCGACCGGCAGCGCGACGAGGAGGACATCGCCAAGATGCTCGCCCTCGCGCATGCTCTGCGCGCGCGTTCCGACGACGAGGCGCGCTCCATCGCCTCCACCATCACCACGCGCCAGATGCTGCGCATCGCGCGCCGTCTCGCCATCACGACGGCCGGTTCCGCCTCCTCGTCATCTTCATCCTCCCCGGCCGCCGCCGAGCCGCGCCGTGAGACTGTGGCCAACCTCATCCGCAACGCCTGCCTTTGGCGCTTCTTGCCTTCGCTCGCGCAGCAGGTGCTGCAGACGGAGCTCGAGGCGCTCGGGCTCGCGGACGCCCCGGATCCGGACGGCGGCCACGACTTTGTACTCGCGCTCGACGCTCCCGGTGGCGCGGGCCGCGGCGCGGGCGGCATCGCCTCCACGCTCCTGGACGCCCCCGTGGCGCCCGCCTCGCCGCCGCCGTCCGTGCCCGGCGTCACGCTGCGCCGCCAGCGCCCCATCATCGGAGAGCTGCGCATCGGCAACGTGCGCACGCCCGTCCACGAGCCGTCCAACCGCCTGCTTGTGCCACAGACCGTGTTTTACGACAACCCGCGTCAGACCGGTATCCTCGCAGACATGCTCGTGGACTTCGAGCTCGGCGAGCACCTGCTACTCATCGGCAACCAGGGCGTCGGCAAGAACAAGCTCGCCGACCGCTTCCTTGAGCTTTTGCACCTGCCTCGCGAGTACATCCAGCTGGACCGCGACACAACGGTGAACCACCTCACGTCGCAGCCCGTTGTGGAGGAGGGCATCGTGCGCTACGAGGACTCCTCGCTCGTCAAGGCCGCGGCGCACGGCCACGTGCTCGTCATCGACGAGGCCGACAAGGCGCCCACGCACGTGACGGCTATCCTCAAGTCGCTCCTGGCCGATGGCGAGATGCTGCTGGGCGACGGCCGCCGCCTCGTGTCGACAGGCACCCCCGTGGCCGAGGGCCAGGACGAGAGCATGCTCATCCGCGTGCATCCGGACTTCCGCGCCATTGTGCTGGCCAACCGCCCGGGCTTCCCCTTCCTCGGCAACGACTTCTTCCGCGAGATCGGCGACATCTTCTCCTGCTACGTTGTCGACAACCCGGACGAGGAGTCTGAGATGCACCTGCTGCGCAAGTACGCGCCCGACGTGCCGGAGGACACGCTGCGCCGCCTCTCCATTGCGTTCCAGGACTTGCGCGGCCTCGTCGACCGCGGCGTCATCAACTACCCGTACAGCACGCGCGAGCTCGTCAACGTGGTGCGTCACATTCAGCTCTTCCCGGACGACGGCATCGCTGTCACGCTACAGAACGTCTTCGACTTTGACCAGTACGCCGTCGAGGAGAAGGAGGTCATCTTGAACCTCTTCCAGCGCCATGGCATCCCGACCGGCCTGGACGCCGTCTACAAGGTCAAGCTCGGTGATGTCACGCCGCTGCCGGCCGACCTCCTCACGGAGCGCTGGACGCGGCCCGTCGGCAAGCCTGCTGCGCTGCGCTGCGCCTTTCAGGTCGCCGACGTGCCCTGGAAGCCCAATCTCGGCCCGGACAAGGGCGAGGGCAAGGTCGACCCCTCGGACGCGCCGCCTCTCGCCTTTGAGTTCGAGCTGGCTCGCTCGCGCAAGGTTGGTATCCGCCTGCCGCGCTTTGAAGGGCGCACCGTGGAGTTCAACGAGCAGCTCTTTTCCTTCAGCCTGCCGCTTGGGACCCAGGTCAGCGGCCCCAACTCGGGCGTCTCCGACACGGCCGTGACGCCGGCCAACGAGCTCGTGATCGTGGCCAATGACTCCTTTCACAACATGCACCTGTACATTTTGGCGCCCGACCTGCGCTCCTACGAGAAGACCGAGCTGCACTTTCCGCACTTCAACTTCCGCGGCGAGGTCGTGCCCTCTGTGCGGAAGCCTGCACCGGCTCGGTGCACGCTGGCAGCGCTCCCGGAGGCCTCGCGCCTCGCGCTATATGTGCACGACGAGCAGTTCCTGCACGTGCTGGACCGCGCGACCAACACGCAGACCATTGTTCACCTGCCCATGGACGCCTTTCGGGACGCGCAGCGCCCGTGCGAACCGGGCCAGAGCCCGGGCCTCTGGGTCGAGCGCCAGCGCATTGCCATGCTCACGCCGCTCTCGGCCTCGCACGGCGTGCTCATTTTCTCGCAGTTCGCCTCCTCGGCGATCGTCATCCTCAACCTCTCCATGAACACACTCACCACGGTGCATCTCCCGGTCTTTGTCGACACCGTCGAGGTGCTGTCGCCGACGCGCTTCCTCATCACGGAGTGCGGCGCCACCGAGGGTTCGCTCGAGCACTCGCAGCAGTCCGCAGCCTCCAGCCTCCCGCTCAACAAGCTGCACGTGTTGCACGCTGAAGGCGAGCGCATCGAGTCGGAGGCGGTCTTTGCGGCGGCCGAGGATGACGACGTCGCGTTTGGCGGCGCCACGGACGACTACCTCCTCGAGGAGGCGGCCGGCCCGCGCGTGCGCACTATCCGCTACGACACCTTTGTGCTGGAGCCCGTTGAGCGCGAGCACCTGCAGCCGTCCGCGCGCTCCCCTGCGCGCCTGCACGCAGAGCGCGCCTTCACGGCATCCGCGCCGCTTGTGTCGGAGCAGCTCCCTCTACGCGGCGGCGCTGCGCATGCCGACCGCCGTTGCATGTACAGCAAGGGCACGCTGGGCCAGGTGGCCTCAGGCCTGGTGAGCGCCTTCGACTTCAACTCGGCGGCCCTTGCGGCGCAGGGCGACCTCGCGGCACACGATCCGCAGCAGCACGGCGCCTCGGTGCGCTCGTACCTGCGCACAACCACCACCTCGGCCATCGCGCCGGCGGACGAGGTGCAGGCAGCCTCGGCCTTCCAGCCGTTCGGCGCCCAGCTCTGCACGGTGCTCCTGCGCCGCCGCACCGACGAGGAGCGCGCCAAGACGACTGGTCACTCCGCCGGCTACCTGGGCTTTGCCAAGGACGCGGTACTGGAGATCGTGGACCTGGACCGCCAGCAGCTGCGCCAGATCGCCATTTCGCTGCCGGATACCTCGGTCTATGGCGCGCAGCGCTCACTCATGCTGGGCTCCACATTCGAGGAGGACGAGGATGAGGACGAGGTCAGCGCCTCCGCGGTGCACGCCGAGGCCGCCGAGTACTCGCTGGAGTCGAGCGAGACGGGTGAGCGCGCGGCCGTGGCTGGTTTTCCGGAGCGCTTCCGGCGCCGCATGATGTTCGCGCTTGCGCGCGACGACGGCAACATTGTGGTCATCGACCGCACTGGCGTGGGCCGCGTATTCGAGATCGACGCCGACCGCCTGGAGAGGTCGCACGAGGACTGGCGCAAGATGATTGGCTCCAACAGCCCAGCCAACAACGGAGATCTTGACGTGGACTACGAGAACATGAGCGAGGACGACGACGATGACGACTCGTCGTACACCTCCTCGGACGAAGATGACGACTCCGAAGAGGAGGGCTCCGAAGATGGCGAGATCGAAGAGATTGAGATGGAGGGCGAATTCGAGATCGATGAGAACGGCGAGATGACCGGCGAGGGCCAGATGGTGGTCGTGCGGGGCGCCAAGGTGAAGGGCGGCAAGAAGAAGCGGCGCGGCCGCGGGCGGGGCACCACCAGCGGTGACCTCGACGACCTGCAGCAGCAGAATGCCTCGGGCCGCGGGCGCCGACGCCGACGCGATGCCGGCCGTGGCCGGCGCCGAGGCGGGCCCACGCGGCGGGCGCGTGCTCGTGCTCGCCGCCGTGGGGGGCGTGGCGGCCCTGGCGAGCCCAACGAAGGCGAGGGCGCCGGCAATGACGGCGCCGGGGGCGGCACTGGGTCCGGCTCTGGCAATGGTAGCGGCAGCGGTAGCGGTAGCGGCAGCGGTCGTGGCGGCGGCGGCGGCGGCGGCGGTGGCAGCGGCGGCGGTGGTGGCAGCGGCGGTCTCTCACTGCCCGAGCCCGGTCAGCAGCGCGGTCCGCGCAAGCTGTCGCAGCGCAACCGCGAGGAGGTGCAGCGGCGCATCAGTGATCTCAAGGAGATGCTCAAGCTGTTCCCGCACAACGATAAGCTTGAGGCTGAGCTGGATCAGCTCGAGCAGCGGCTGGCAGAAGCGGACGAGGCGGAGCTGAGGAGCGAGGACTCGGAGATCGGGGAGCGGCTCGCTCGTGAGCGGCAGCGCCTCGACCGCGTGCGTCGGCAGCTGGCTCAGGGCAACGACGACCCGCGGCTGCGCGCCGAGGCGGCGCAGCTTGAGGAGCTGGTGCGGCGACTCGAGCAGCAGCTGCAAGAGCAAATCTCGCAGCCGGCCGGGCGGCGGTCGCTCGAGGAGGCCGCGCGGCGGCGGCGCGAGGGCCAGAGCGAGATGGCGCTGGAGGCCAAGGAGGCCGCTAAGCGCATCGGCACGGAGCGGTGGAACGACGTTCTGGGCGCGCTTGACATGCAAAAGTACGACGGCGAGATTTATCTGCGCTACAAGGAGGCGGTGCGGCAGGAGATCCATGAGCTGCGGACGACGCTGCAAGCCATGGAGCGCAAGAAGCACGAGCGCACCTGGGTCAAGAACCGCGACAACGGCGACCTGGACGACACGCGCATCGTGGACGCGCTCACGGGGTCGCGTAACATTTACAAGCGGCGCATGGACCGGCCTCCGGACCCGTACTCGTTCCTCTCGACGCCCAAGAACCTGTGCTTCCTCATGGACTGCTCCTCGTCTATGTCGTCCATGGGCTTCGACGGCCGCCTGGAGCGCTCGCTCGAGGCGGTCTGCATGATCCTTGAGAGCCTCAAGGGCTTCGAGTGGAAGTTCCGCTACAGTGTGCGCGGCCACAGCGGGTCCACAGACGACCTCATGTTTGTGGACCCGGCCAAGCCACCGCCGCCCAACGACGGCGCCCGCCTGCGTGTGTTGCGCGAGATCAACGCACACTCGGAGACTTGCGCGTCGGGCGACAACACGCTGGAGGCCGCGCGCCTGGCCATCAAGGACCTCGCCGCGCAGGAGTCGGACGAGTCCTTTTTGGTGCTCTTCTCGGACGCCAACCTGGAGCAGTACGGCATCGAGCCGGCCGACCTGCGCGCCTTGCTCGAGCAGGATGCGCGCGTCGCCGTCTTTATCATCTTCATCGGCTCCAGCGGCGACCAAGCGCAGCGCCTCAAGTCGGAGCTGCCTCCGGACCGCGCCTTTATCACGCTCGAGACAAGCGACATCCCACGCGTTCTCAAGCGCATCTTTATGTCCTCCGTCCTCAACGCCTGATGTCGTCGTAGCAGAGAGAAAGAAAGAATTTTGGAGAAAAGTACCACCACCACCACCACCACCACCACCACCACCACCACCATCACCATCACCACCACCACCACCACCACCACCACCACCACCACCACCACCACCACCACCACCACCACCACCACCACCACCACCACCACCACCACCACCACCACCACCACCACCACCACCACCACCACCACCACCACCACCACCACCACCACCACCACCACCACCACCACCACCACCACCACCACCACATGGAAGAAGGAGACCAAAGAAAAGATGAGACGATGGCACACAGTTCGTGATGAGGCGATGACTTGCCTTTCTTCGCCACCACGTACACATGAAAAAAAGAAGAGAAAATGAAAAGATGAGATGATGGCACACATTTCGTGATGGACGGGTTCGTTGGGTAGGTTGACAAACAGACAGACACTCTTGTCTTTCTCCTCCTCCACCACCACACACAACAGCAGCGAGCAGCAGGCAGCAAGCAGCAGGCAGCGGGCAGCGGGCAGCGAGCCGCGAGCAGCAAGCAGCGAGCAGCGAGCAGCGAGCAGAATCAGTAACTAAAGTTGCGAAGACCACCGCCGTACGTCTCGATAACGTCCTTGTGCTGCTCGAGCAAACGACGCGCAGCCTCACGCACGACGCGCTCGCGAAAGTCATCCTCAAGCTGCTGACGTGCAGCTTCCTCCTTCTCCTGCTCCTGAGCGCGGTAGTAAAGCTCGAGGCGGTCCTTGCGCTGCTGCTCGATAGCGTCCCGATGCGCACGCATCTGGTCGGCCTGGCGACGCGCCGCCTCGCGCTCCCGCTCCGCCTCGCGCTCGTACTGGTCCAGCATCCTCTGGCGCAACTCGAGCTCCTCGAGCGCCTCCTGCTGCTGAATGGCGGACTTGTAGCGCTTTTGCGCCTCGTTGGCCGCGATCATCTCCTGCTTCATCTGGCGGATGCGCTCCTGGCGCGCGGCCTCGCGCACGCGCTCGCGCTGCTCCACCTCCTCGAGCGAGAGCGTCTCGCGAATGTCGAGGAGCTCCTCCTCGGCGGCGCGCAGCTTCTCCTGCTGCGCCAGCATCTCGCGGTAAATCTTCTCCTGGCGCTGCGCCTCCTCCTCCTTCTTGGCAGCCTCGGCCTCGGCGCGCTGGTGCACGGCGGCGCGGTACTCCTGAATACGGCGCTCGTGCTCCTGCTCCTCGCGCAGACGCGCGGCCTTCTCCTGCTCGTACTGGACCTGGTACTTTTGCAGGAGCTCGCGCGTCTCCTCCTGCTGGCGGCGCTTCTCCTCCATGGCAGCGTGCTCCTCGCGCATGATCTGCTCGATCACAGCCTCCACGTTGCGCCTGTCCTCCTCGTACTCCTCGGTGGCCTGCGCGCGGTGCATCTGCTTGCGCTCCTGCATCTGCCGCAGCAGGTCGTCCTTGGACTTTTGGATCCACTCCTGCCTGCTCGCCTCCTCGCGCGCGCGCCGCTCCTCCTGCTCGCGCATGGCATCCATCATCGCACGGTCCATCTCAACCTCCTCCACCTTGGCCTTGTACTCGAACTCCGCCTTTTCTTTCAGCTGCTCCGTGCGCTCCTTGGTCACGTACGCGAGCTTCAGCTTGCGCTGCAGGTCGCGCAGCCGCGGGTCGCTCTGGATGATGAGCTCCACGCGCTTGGCGTCCGCATTGTCCTCCTGCCGCTTCTTGCGCAGCTGCTCCGCGAGCGCGCCCTCCTGCGCGCTCTCGCGCTCGCGCACGCGCGCCTCCACCTCCGCGCGCCGCAGTTCCTCCTCGCGCCGCCGCTCCTCCTCCAGCTGCTCCACCTTGTACCTGTACCGCTGCCCGTCCGCCTTCTGCTGCCACCTGTTCACCTCCTGCACGCGCGAGTCCTCCGACAGCACGCGGCACAGGCCCTCGCGCCGAGCCTCCGCCTCGCGCTGCGCCACCATGCGCCGCTGGTACGAGCGGTCCCCCATGCCGCCGCCGCCGCGCGCCGCAACCGCCGCCGCGCCCGCGCCGCGCCCGCGCCGCGCCCGCGCCGCGCCTCGCCGCTGCTCGCCGCGCCGCTGCTGCCGCCGCGCCGCCCTCCCGCCGCCGCGCCGCGCCGCGCCGCGCTTCTCGCCGCCGCGCCAGCGCCGCGCGCCGCTCTGCCGCGCGCGCGCTTGGACCTGGACCGGGACCTGCTGCTCGCCGCCGCCGCCGCCGCCCCGCTCGCGCTCTCTGCGGCGCGCCGCCGGACGCCGCCCGGTCCGCCGCGCTCCGCACCGGCGCTCGCCGCCTCGCCGCGCCTCGCCGCCCGCGCCCGCGTGCCACCGGACCCGGCCCGCTAGCCGTTGGCCGCGGCGCCGCCGAGCCCTGCAGAATCAATCAGTGCACGTCAGGGCGAGGAAGAGGAGGAGGAGGGGCCGCGCCCGCTTTTGCCCTCGCGCGCACGCTTGGTTGGCGTGGCAGGAGCGCGGGCCGGAGCGTCTGCTGAGACTGACTGCGCGAGAGAGGGAGGGTTGAGGCAAAACAGACCGCGCAAACAGCGACGGCGCGCAGAGAGCCCCGAGCCGGCCGGCTGGATGGCGGCACATTTCGAGCTGAGCACATGACATGACATGACATGACATGACATGACTCAGACATGAGAGGGAAAAAAATTGGAGAAGACGAATCCTTTGGGTCGTGATGAACAGCCTAACGACGGCGGATCCCGCAAACCAAACCTGCATCGCTCCAGCGGCAGCGGCGGCGGCGCGGGGGCGCGGCGCGGCACGGCGCTGCGCGGCGCGGCGCACGGCTCGAAAAATAACATGCCGTCGTTAATTTCGACGGTTGGAGCGAAGTTTGTGGAAAAGAGGAGTGAAGGACGAGGAAGAGAAGAAGGAGGAGGACTTGTTTACTTTAGAACAAAGGAGGACCGGGGCCCGGCTCGGCCTGGCCTCGGGCCCAAGGGGAGAGAAGATGGAGCGTGGCGGGAGGCTGGAAGAGGGAGGCGGGGCGAGGTCGGCAGCAACGGTGGGATGCTGGCTGGAGCGGTCGGGAAGAGGTGTCTTGGCGCGGGAGAAGAGATCGCAGCGGGGCTCACTCGGAGGGCTAGGTCGTAGCTCAGAAGCCGGGGAGAAGTACAGGAGATCAGAAGATGCGCCGCTTGCGCGCCGCCGAGGCGGTGTCGGCGACGTTGAGGTCGTCGAGGCGGCGCTTGTAGCGGTCGAGGCGGTCGCGGTCCTTGTCGGCGCGGCTCGAAAGCGCCTCGTTCTTGGACTTGAGCACGGAGATCTCGCGGCGCAGCGTCTTGCCGATGCGCTCACCGGCTTCGATGCGGTCGTCCAGTGCGTTCTTGAGGCGCTGTACGTCCGCCTTGAGCTGTTTGTTCTCGCGCTCGAGCTCTTGAATGGCGCGCCGCGCAGCGTGCAGCTCCTTGATGGCGCCTTGGCCCACGTCGAGCAGCTGAATTGTCGTCGGCCCTCCGTGCCGCCGGTTCAGCGCCGAAGCCATCACAGAGTACTGCGACTTGACAATGGACCCGAGCCCACTCTGCTGCACCGATGGGTCGGCTTGTTGCTGCTGTTGTTGCTGCTGCTGCTGATGCTGCTGCGTCTGCGTCTGACCCTGTGCATTCGGTGGTGGCGGCGGGGCCATGCCAGGCTCAGGCTGGCCCTGTCCAGCGTCTGGCCCTGGCGCCGGATGCAGGTCCGTGTCGTCGTGGGGATGCGGGTTCTCATCCTCGTCTTGGCCCACGCGCCCGCCATTGAGGACCGAGGGAACGCTGCCCATGGCAGCCAAGGGGGGATGCGGCGGCAGCGGCGGCGGCGGCGGCGGAGGAGGGGGGGGAGGAGGCGCACCCCCTACCGCCATGTCCGGTACGCCGCCCTCGGTGACGTGATGGTGGAGGTGCTCGGATGGGATGTCACCCGCCACAACAGAGACGCCGAGGCCGTCAGGCCCGGGCAAAGTAACGCGCTCCATGATGTATTGATCCAGCATGCCGCGCATGTCGGCCTCGGTAATATCCGGGACAGTGATCTCAAAGTCCTTGAGGTCTTTCGAGAAGAGGTTGGCAGGCGGCGTCATGTTCGTGGCGGGCTTCCAGCGCACCAGGCGTTTGCCTTCGAACCGCGAGCTCGCAAAGTGCGCCTTGCTCAGGCGCTTGTCTTTGCCTCGGGTCAGCTGCTCCTCGGTAAGCCCGAGTGTGGCGAGCCAGCGCGCACGCGAAAACTCGTTCAGGTCACGCTGGTTTTTGGCGTCGCGCGACGGCAGCTCCACGAAGCCGCCGCGAATGTCGCCGAGCTGCGAGAATACGCTCGTCAGCACCTTGCACACGTCCCTGTCGCACAGACACCTCTTCTTGAGCCGCGGCATGCGGGCCGTCGCCAGCCCGCCCGGCGCCCCGCCGGCCTGCGCGCTCATGTCATCGTCCTGGTCCTCTTGCACCCGCTCGCTGTCTTCATTGCCCTCGTCATCCTCGTCCCTGTCCATGCTGTCCTGCCGCATCGCCATCCCGTGCGAGTCCTGCTCATGCATTGGGGGAGGTGGTGGTGGCGGCGGCGGCGGAGGCTGCTGCTGCTGTTGCTGCTGCGCTTGCTGCTGCTGCTGTTGCTGCTGCTCCTGCTGTTGCTCCTGCTGCAGGTGACCGTGCGATTCCTGGCTAACGTGATCGCGGTGCTCTTGCCCCTCCGGCTCCACATCCATCTGCACGTCCTCCCTCGCCACGCCATCCTGCTGGTGCTCATGCTCGTTCACCTCCTGCAACTGCGGCTGTTCCTCCGGCGCCAACGCCTCCGCCTCCACCTCCTCCTGCGGCGGCGGCGGCGGCGGCGACGGCGGCGACGGCGACTCCGCCTGCGCTGCCTGCTCCGGCGCCTGCGCCGGCCGCGCGCCCAGCTGCTCCTGCGCGAGCGCCTCGCCGCCGCCGAGGCCCGTGGTTGTGGCCCCCGCGCCGCCGCCCTCCGCGTCCGCCATCGCGCCGCGCGCCGCGCCGGCCCGCGCAGTCCGCGCGCGCCTGCGCCGCGCCTCCCCGGGCCGCGCCGCGCCGCGCCGCGCCGCGCCGCGCCGCCGCGCCCGCCGCGCCGCCGCGCGCGCGCCGCCGCCGCGCCGCGCCGCTCTGCGCTCTGCCGCGCCGCGCCGCCTGGAAAAAGTGGCGGCCTATCCCACTCCAAGCGGCCCAATTCGGGGACGCCTCGCGCCCCCCTTGTGCGCCGTGTGCGCGGCCGTGCGGGCCCGCAGAGCGGTGTGGGCTTCGCGAGTGACCCGGGCGCGCCGCCGCCTGGCGATGGCCTCCGCGACTTGAAGGCGAGGGCCGAGGAGGTGAAGGAGAAGCGGCGCGCTGGCAGCCGGAGGGGAGAGATGCCTTCTGCCAGCCTGCCCGAGGGCGGCCGCGAGTCAGTGAGGCTCTGGCTTGAACCCGTCAGGGGCGACGGAGCGGAGCGGACTCGGAGCGGAGCGACAGCGACGTGAAGGATGAAGGAAAGGCCGTCCTGGGGTCAAACAACGATGCACGGCAAGGCATGGCGGCGAAAGCACGGGGCGAAAGGTCGTTGGAGCTTGTGTGTCAAGGGGTCAAACGGCGCGCGGCGAGCCGCAGGGACCTTTGACTGCCGTGACTGCCCAAAGGAATGCCATCATGATGCCGTCACAGCCCGTCACACGAGGGGGGTGACTAGGATACGCGCACGGTCTCGCTTTTGAGCACGCCGAGCACGGGGCGCTTGGTCCGAGAGCAGAGCAGAGGAGCTTGCCGGCCAGTGCCACGCTTCGGCGCGCGGAAAGATCCCGCGCAAGGACTGGTGCGCAGCGGCGCGTGACGAGGGGAAGTCGCTGGGCCGGGCACCGGGCAACGGCGCCAAACGCGTCCTGGGCAGAGCGGTGCACGGGTGGGGTTGGATCGGATGCTAGATCGAATCCCGGGCGGCCGCGAGAGTCTCTTGACGCGCCGCGCGCCGCGCTGCGCGGCCGGCAGACCTGCATACCCGACGCCGCCATGCAGCCCGCCCAGCAGGACGCGCGCTCCAAGAAGAAGAAGAAGCAGCAGCAGAAGAAGCGCCGCGCGCGAGCAAGCAAGGTCTGGCAGCAGTCGGTGCTGCACGTGCGCGAGCGCCCCGACGACTCTACGAGCGTCGCTGCATCGCGCAGGCGCGGGCAGGGAGTACACGAGCCTTGGACACGCGACCTCGCTCCTCGGGTTGAGCGCAGGGAGGGCTTGCCCGGCTCCACGACGGAGCGCACGGAGGTCTTGCCCAGATCCACGAACATCTCGAACTCGCTGCCGCACGGCCAGGGCTTGGCCGGCTCCACGACGGAGCGCATGGAGGTCTTGCCCACCTCCACGAACATCTCGAACTCGCTGCCGCACGGCCAGGGTTTGGCCGGCTCCACGACGGAGCGCACGGAGGTCTTGCCCACCTCCACGAACATTTCGAACTCGCTGCCGCACGGCCAGATCGTGACCCCTCCCGCGACCGCTGTAACACGCCGGCCCTCTGCTGCGGAGTACTTTGAGGAGGCATTCCGGCTGACAACGCCTCGTGCCCCTTCCGACCAAACTCGCTTGCTGATGCACGTCCCCGGCGACATCAATCCAGACGACCTTACCGTGGATGGGCGCCTGCCAAGCACAAGCTTTTACATCCACACCCTTGAAGGTCCTATCGAATTCGAAACTTGGCTGCGCGAGCTCGCCGAGTCGGATGTCAACGCCTGCATCGACGGCATTCAGGCGGACCTTGTCAATACTCTTGAATCTGCTGCGCACACGACGTTGTGGTGGTCCCCTGGCGTGGGAACAACCGCTGTTCAGCTGGCCAAGGATACTGCGCGCGACGAGATCGAGCGCTGCCGCTTTCAGGCGCTGCACGAGGTCGCTCGCGCACAGAGGCTGGTGGACCATTGGGAGACGCACCGCAAGGTCACGCTCAAGATGCAAAGAGGCATGTACAAGGGCATCATCAGCATCATCAGCAGGACCACGAGTCAGATTGACGTCTCGTCCGCAGCCGGCTTTGTTCTTTGGGCAACCAGCAAGGTTCGTCGCAAGTCGCGAAACTCGCGCCTCGCCGGGCATTGGCATTCCCCTCCTCGCTCTCGCGCGCATCAAAGCGCTCCTCCCGGCACCAACTTTGCCAACGCAGCGTAGAACGGACTTGATCAAATTCTCAACTTTGCGCTTGCGCCAGCCCTCGGCCTGGACTTGCCCTTTGCGCGTTGGCCGCTGCAGTGACAATAGCAACGGTGCCGATCCCGCGGCCATGGCCAGTTGCATTTTGCAACGTGCACACCAGCGTCCTCGATGCGGATAAGTCACTGCACCCCGGCAGCGCAGCCTGAGAGGCTGAGCTTTTCTCTCCTGCCAGTGCAGTGGCAGCGCGCCTTCGGGTCGAGGCCGCGCCAACGCAGCGCAGGCATTGATCCAATCGTCCGTCCCGGGGTCATCGCCGCGTCGCGCGTAGCGGCGCGGCGGCGGGCGCGGCGCGGCGGCGAGTGGCTCATCTGTACGGCGTGGCGGAGCGGAGCTCAACGCCCGAGGCGTTGCGGTTGCGTCTGTCGATGGGCGATGGGCTGGATCGGATGCTTTCCAGGCTGCGCGCAGAAAATCGATGCGCGATGCGCGGCCGGACGCAAGGAGCGGATGCGCGGCCGTTGCGCGAAGAGGCCTGACCGCGGCCGTGCGAGCACCCGCGCTGCAGACGCGCAACCCGTTGTCCAGAGCAGCTGGCCATGGGCAACAACTTCGTCTTCACGGTGGCCGTGGCCTTGAACGACTTCATCGAGGCCTACGTGAACGCCCGAAACGCTGAGGCAGCGGCACGATGGAGGGCTGCTGAAAGGGCTCATGCCCCAAGGAATCCCCGTGCGCTGAGAAACGCGCGCCGCGACACGGGCCAGGCGGCCAGCGGCGGTAGCGCGCACACGGCAGCACTCGTCGATCATGAGGCGAATGGCGAGATGATCGAAGACTCAGCTCGGCATCGCAAGCAGGAGCGGCCCGTGCGGCAGCAGCAGTCTCGCGTGGGGATTCCCCAGGCCAAAGACAGGCCTCGGTCCCACGTGCAAGGCCGCCACTTGGCTTCAGGGTCCTCGAGAAGCCCGAGTTCGCTCATCACCGGAGAAGCGGGCGGCCAGGTGGAGAGCCCATTCCCCCCAAGCGACGCAACGGAGGTCGTCGCCGAGGCCGCTCCGAGAGCCCTTGAGGCTGTGATGGACAGCGAGCAGTCGACAAAGCTGTTCTTGAACGAGTACCGTCGCCGCGTTGAGAGACTACGCCTCATCGCGCTGATGCTTGCTGACCTCCGTATGCAATGCGGCAGTTCTCGCGTCACACGCACGTGCCTCCTAGCGCACCTGGAGCTCCGTCGGCTTGAGGACTTGCCAGCGCCTTCGACGCACGCGGAGCGATCGGCTGTCCTGAAGATGGCCAAGTCAAACGCTGTCGCGTGGACCGAACTGCTCCGGCTCGTGCGCTACGAGTCAAGCTTCTCTTGGGACCTCAAGAGCTTCCTCTTGTTTCGGACCTGCTTAGAGAGGGCTCATCGTGGGGCGAAAGGTGACACTCACAACGCGCTGGAGTGTTGGCTCTTTTCGGAGTTGACTTCGTACATTAGTCGCGTGGTCACATTTCTGGGAACCATGCACAAGCTTGTCTTGAACACGTACGAAAGGCTGACAGAAGCGCCTTGCAGCCGTGGCTGGCGCGTCGACGGAAAGCCACCTCCAGTTCTAGGCCAGCTTGAAATCACCAGTCTGAATCGCACGGCGAAACTTTTCCTGCACTTTGAAACCTCACTTACTTCTCAACTCCGGAAGCTGACTGGGCCGGATCGTTCTCATCAGCGAGAATGGAAGCAAGTTTGTGACCAGGTGCTGCAGGTCTGGAAGAACGTAAATCAGTCGCGGCAGCACGTATTACAGCAACGCGAACCCGTGCGCCAAATGCAGCAATGGCTGCAGGAGATGCAGCAGGAGCAGATGTATGCGTTGTTGAAGCTGCACGAGAGTCGGAAGATTTCGCAGGTGCAGCACATACAGAACCCCGACCAGCAGCAGGATCTTAGGCTGGAGCTAGCGCTGGAGCAGGTGCAGCAGGCGCAGCAGGTGTGGCAGCTACAGCAGGCACAACAGCAGGCGCCACCGCTGCAACAGGAAACGCAGCAGCTCCAGCTGGAGAACGATGAGGTGCAGCAGGAGCAGTCTACACAGGAGCTGCGGGTAGTCCGGCAGGTTCGACAGGAGCAGCAGGAGCAGCAGGAGCACCAGGAGCACCAGCAGGTGCAGGAGTCACAGCAGCAGCAACAACAGCAGCAACAGCAGCAACAACAGCAGCAACAGCAACAACAGCAACATCAGCAGCAGCAACAGCAACAGCAACAACAGCAACAGCAGCAGCAACAGCAACAACACCAGCAACAACACCAGCAACAACACCATCAACAACAAGAGAAGGAAGAAGCGAAGAAAATCCTGCAATCCTTCATCGATCAGGCAGACGACGCTGACGTCGTGGCTCCTTCCACCAAAGAGCGCATGCATGCAAAACTCTTGCAAATGCGCCTCGATCGCCGAAAAGACTGTTGCTTCAGCTCAAGCGAGGATGAATTTTCGTCCTCGGAGGAGGAGGGCAATAGCGCGACAGAGCTTCTTGAAGCCAGCCCCAAGGCTGCTCGTCCTGACACGCAAAAGAACTCAGCCGCTGCCAGTCAAACCTTGGCGACTGAACGTATGCCTCCCAGACAGACAAACACCAGACTTGATGCGATGTGTGTCGACGCGGTGAGCGCCTCGAAGAAGTGCGCCACCATGACTGCCTCCGCTGACGCTCCATCGACCTCGTCGGACGCCGAGAGCGGCGCATCCTGCGCTTCTGGCCTGACAACCAGTGAAACGAGCACCTCGCCCCTCGTTGAGTCACGGGCAAGCGGTTCCGCGGACAGCCTCCTGAGTAGCCTCAAGGAATGCTGCATACTCAACGATCGCGCAAACCAGGTAACCCGACGCTATATTCGCGCCTACAAGGCCGCTGAAGAGCATCTGGCCCAGCTGAGCGCCATCAAGAAGCGCTCGGCATTTAAGCAGAGCCAGCACGCGGCGCGGGTGCTGCATGCTAAAGAGAGGCTCGAAGAAGCGCGGCAGACGCGTGACAAGTATCTCAAGGCACGGCAGCACTTCTGCAAATCCGTTGGGTTGGCAGTCAAAGAGGCGCTCAGGGAGATTGCCATGGACCTCGCGCAAGTCCCACCAGGCACATCCGTGCCACCAGCGAACATGAGTACGCGCTCCGCACCTCCAAGCAAACGTCGGCGACAGACCTCGGGCAACGTCGAAGCCGCCTGAAGACGGACATTCTTAGCAAATTATACAAGCATCATTCGCGTTGTCGAGCTGGAACGAGGTGGGAAAAGTCACAGCATAGAGAAGAGGTCCTCAAATCGTGGCTCGAAAGTGGCCCACGACCAGTGCACACCATTCAACATCACGGCGATCCCTTGCAAGGCGCAAGCAAAGCTCGACAGCTCATCCTGGTGGGTCATGCCGCGTCCCTCGGAGTCATCGGCCGGCGGCTGCGGGCGGTGCGGCGGCGGACAGCCACAAGGTAGCGCGGTGCTTGCTGGCGCGCTAGGCGACAAGGGTGGGTCTGTCGATGGGTGATGGTTGATGGGGCTGGATCGGATGCTGGATCGGATGCCTGGGCTGCGCGCAAGGAAAAGCTTGAGCGGGCTGCAACGCGCGCGTGGAGCGGATGCGGCGAAGCGGCCGTTGCGCGAGACGCGGCAGGCATGGCTGCGCGAGCGGCAGCGCTGCTGCAGTCACGCAATCCGCCGGCTGACACAGCAGGCAGTCGAGCGCCAGCAGCATGAAGGGCAGGCTCAACGCAGCAGCACGCACAAGGAGCGTCGAGCGAGCAACGGGAGCAGGAGCGGGAAGAGCTGCTCTAGTCGGCAAGAAAGAGCCGGGAGCGTCTGGCGCCAAAGAGAGTCCTGGTGCGCTGGCGATGAGAGCCCCGGGCGGTGGAGCAGACAACAGCGCGGGCGCCGAAGGAGATGCCGATGATGCGCCTCCATCCATGGCAACCGAAGCCTCAGCGCAGCAACGAAGCGCACAGCGATACAATCGGCAGCAAGCGTTCTGCGCGCGGCTCGCCAAGCCCAAACACAACATGCGCGCCTGCACGCAGAGCCCTTCATTGGCGAAGGGAGCATCTCAGCGCCCGGCTGCACGCCCCCAGGCGACGACGCCAGGGACGCACAGCGCCAACACAAAGCGGCGTTCAGAGGCCATCCTGGACAGCGACGAGAAGATGAAGGCGTACCAGGAGGCCTATCACCACCACAGGGAGCAAGCTCGCTTGGCCATGGCACGGGTCGCAGCTCTCTGCGAGGGTTGGGAAAGTGGCAGCCACTTGGAGGCTTGTAAAGTCGCAACGGCCACGCTCGAGGCAATGGACCTTGTGAAGATGCCTTCAAGGCTCCCGCAAATCAAGGCTGCCACCCAGTCAAACAAATCTTGCGCGGCCTACTGGCAAGGATCGTACATCTTCTTGGAGTTCGAAGCGACCTTTGCAAGGTGGTCGACAGACCTTGCCGCGTACGATCAGGGCCTGAACGTGCTGATTGGGAAAACGACGGGGATCCTCGTAGAGGACGATGAGCTTATTAGCGATTGGATTTCCAAAATGCTCGAGTCCATGCGGAGCAGGCGCGCCGGCTGCCGAAAGGCGGCAACAGCTCTCCAACAGGCGCGAGGAAGGCTGATGTCGCGATACGACGAACAGGCAAGCGCTTGGAAGAAAGAGATGGAAGAAGGCGACCCTTCCAATGCGCGTGTCCCTCGCCTCACGTCGGCGGAGATGAAGGGCTTCAACGCAATCAGAACAGCTTTCAAGCAAACCGTCTCGGCGACAACGTCCCACTATCGGGAGACAGAAGAGTTCTTTGCGACCCTTATCGAACTGCAGAAGATCCAGCAGCACAGCACAACATCCGAGACGGGCCCGTTCTCGGGCTTCGGCGCGGCAGCCGTGAAGCTCCCCGAAAGCTTTGGAGCACAGTCTGTGAACCGTGGCCCTTCCTTCCAGCAGAAAGCAGCGCAGCAGCAGCAGCTGGTTGCAGCGACGCCTGTGCATCCAATGCAGAAGCAGGCGAGTGCCGCCTGTGTCGAGCTGCCAACCGCCAGGGAAGGCAAGCGTACGGAGCTAGGCCAGGCGCATCGAGTCCAACAGAAATCGGGACGAACCGGGGGCAGCATGGATACAAGCCCCGTCTCCATGGTCAGAGCCCATGCCAGCGAGACTGAAGACGGCGGGCCCAAGATCAGCGCTGACGCCAAAACCGATTCGCACCAGCCCTCCGTCGCTACCAGCTTGCCGCTGGCGCCTGAGCCCCTTCTATCGGCAGAGACGAGCCCCAAACCAAGGTGTGGTGAAGGCCAAGGTGCTTCGATGCACCAAGATGCAATAGTGCAGACCTCCCTGGACAGCAGCGATCCCGTGGCAGCTGCCAGAGAGAAGCCTGGTGCACCTGCCCCGCCGGGCGCCAGCGCTGTTTCGTTGGGCCCGAGCAACCAATCGGGTGATGGGGCACAGGAAGGCGTATTCGCCGATATGCTGCTGGGCTCAATCAAGGACTGCTGCAAGATCAACTACAGCGCAAACAAGGCGACCCGACGCAGCATCCGCGCCTTCAAGACTGCGGAGGAGGAGTACGCTCAGCTGGCAGCTATCAAGAAGCGTTCGGCGCGCAAGCAAAGCAAGCACGCTGCGCGTCTGAAGCATGCCAAGGAGAGGCTTGCAGACGCGCGCCAGGATCGAGACAAGCATCTCAAGGCGCGCCGGCTATTGTGCACCTCCGTCGGGAAAGCAATCAAACAGGCGCTCATCGAAGTAGCAAACGACCTTGCGAAGACTTCTTCCGAGCCCGACGCAGCCACGAGCAAAAGTCAGCCGCCGGCCTCGCGCAACGTTGAGGCTGCTTAATTTCAAAAACTTGCCTCACGTCCAGGCATGTAAACTGTAAGTACCGGTACTTGTTTCAAGACATTGAATGAGCGAAAGTGACTGCACCAGCCTGAGGAGGCGACTTGTCATCGGACTCGGACTTGGAGGCACCCCGGCCATTGGCGTCGATTGCGGGTACCAGTACCTACGATAGTGGCGTGGGGGACTGGGCGAGCAAGTGATCTCAGAGCAGGCTGCTGGTTGGCCTCATCTCGACAGCGGTTTCGCGGTTCTTCGTATCGGCCGGTCTGTGCCATCCGTGGACCTTTGGCTGAAGTGGCTTGCCGGTGCGACGGTCAGTGCGACCAGCGTGCTGCCAATGTGGCCGTCAGCGACCTCGCGAGAGGGTGCAATGCAAACAAAGCCCGTCCTGGCGGGTCACGGCGCGTCCCGGGGACCAGACGGCGCCGGTGCAAGGGCACGGCGACGCGCTTGCATGATGCGCGACCGTCTGGGGCCTGCGTCGCGCGCCCTGATCGCCTGGGGTGGGCCAATGGGCGATGGGCGATGGACGATGGATGGATGGCCTGTCCAGCTTCGCACGCAAAGCAACGCTCAACTGCTCGGGCCGAACGGCTGCATGACGGCTGCATGCCAGAGACGGCGCCTGCCGCCCGGTAGATCAGCATTGACACATCGGCGTGCTGGGCAGCCACGCCACCCTGGCACGTCAGGCCGGCAGTCGTAGCTCCTGGTGAGCGCGGTGCTCCTCGGGTTCAAAGCAAGCACTCCAGCCGTTCTGGAGCGTGTTGCGATGAGCGAGCTTGCCCCTGCCCAGAGGACGTCGACCTGGATCGTTGCACGAACTGGTACAAGTCTGCGAGACGACGAGCTCGCCTGGCTCTGCGAAATGAGCACTAGGAATACGCTTGCGTACTACGTCGCCGTGCAGCTCACGTGGTGGAAGAACAGGCACACGAGCGCGGTTCCCATGGGTTGCACTGCCATGGTCTTTGTGGAGTGGGTTGCGGAGACGCTTGACGAAGTCCTGGACGGTCTTCAGCGCATCGCTTGGAGCCATCCCTGGCTGCAGGAGGATTGCGATGAGTTGGTGAAGGAGCTCCCCCCGATTCTGCGGAGTCTGCATGCGCAAGTCATGCATCTGCAGCTCGCGCTATCCTTCAACTGGATGCCCTTGGTTGCCTCGCCCGAGCGGCTCGGGGAGAAGGCAAGCATGCTCTTGTCGTCCTACGCCAAGCACATCGTTGAAATGTGCGAATGGCAAGTTGACCTTTTGCAATCGAGCAAGCATTACTACAGGAACCGGGAAGCTGAAGAGCACATGTGTCGGTGCCTGAGCGCCGACGCTGGGCGCGAGGAGGCGGGACATGCCCAGCAACCCCTTGAGAGAGGCAAGTCAAGCCCGGTGAACAAAGAAAATGAGCGGAGCAATAGATTTGAAACGCAGGCTCGGCCTGCCAAACGCCGCCTCCGTACGGGACTGTCGGCGATGCGGTAGCTACGCCTCAAGAGTGTCGCCGTACGTGAGGGAGATGAGGTTTCGGCCGGGCCTCGGAGACGTGATCTGCCGAGCTCAGACGCGCGAGCTGATCAAAGAACATGGTCACGTGCTAGCTTGCCTGCAAAGCTTGGACATGCACGAGGAATGTGCGCAGCGCCTCCCTTTCTCACCTGGACGCCATGGGCGAGAGCACGCCTCAGCGTCTCTACCGCCGCCACCTGGCGAACCATCAAGCTGAGCGTAGCAACTTGGAAGATGCATTTGACGGAGTGAACGTGATCAAGCCATGTTCAGGGGACCCAGCTTCTTGTCCATGGTGCGCGCCGGCTGTGTATTGCGCATATCATCTTGAGAGTCCCTCTGCCAAGCCAGCCCACTGACTCGGAAGGCCATTCCGAGGAGTCATTCTCATTCGCTCAGCAATGGCGTGCGGGGGACAGCGTGCGCGGCCCAAAGACACGGTGCAGACACGCGGCGCGCATTCACGGCGCGCAGGGTTGGCCAGTCCCAGCTGGGCTGGACGATGGGCGATGGGCGACGAACGGTCGGCTGGCGAGTCCCGAACAAGCGATGAAGATAACGCCTTCTCGCTCGCGCAATTGGCCGCCCGCCGGTGCTTTGGGAGGCAGAAGGACGCCTGCAGACCGCGCAGCACGGGGCCGTGGCCCGGCATCAGACCTGGTTTCATAGCCCTGCCGTGGGCAGGAGGGCGTCGAAAGAGACTGCACGGCGGGACGAGAGGTGAGGTGCTTGCTCACTCTTTGCAGTTGGTCCGAGAGCGCAGGAAGACTCTTGTTGTTGCAAGGCTCGGCTACGAGGGACGGCTCCGCGCATGGAGCCCGGACCAGCTGCTTGGCCTTGGCCCAGTCGTGCCGAAGTGGAGGCCACGGCTTTGCATGAGTTCGACAGACGGCAGCGTGGCGCCCGGCGCGCATGGCTGAATGCCGCTGGAAGCTCCAGCGAGCTGGCGAGAACCGCGTCTGAGAAACTCATGCTCTGGGAGACTCGTCACACGAGCGCCCTCTCGATGGTCGACCTGGTTGACGCGTATGTGGGCTGGGTTGTCCAGCTCTTCGACGTGAAGCGCAAAGCCTTGCAAGAGAGTTCATCCGTGCACGAAGCGCTCGAGAATGAGCGCGTGACGCTCTTGTCCGAGCTGGTAGAAACGAGGGTGCTCCTGCTTCTGCAGAATCAGGCCCTTGCGGCGGTGGGCTACCTCGGGAGCGTAGAAGTTGCTGGTGTCTACGAGCAGCTCGGTGAAGAGGCAAGCAACCACTTGGCGGCCTTTGCGCAGCGGATGACGCTGCTGGCCGAGAACGAGCAGTACGAGCAGGAGCGCCTGGAGGTGCTCGACCGAAGCGCTGCGCTCCTGGTCGAGTCCGAGGTGCTTGATCTGACAGACGAAGAGGTCAGCGGTGAAGGTCGAACGAAAGCAACCGAGGCACAGGACGGCATGGACGATGGCCGCAAGTGTCGCGGCTTCGAAAGTGCGAGGGGCGCGAAGAAGGGACCGACGGAGGAGGAGGACGGGAAGGGTGCTGCGGCAGGCGGAGAGAGTGTCCTTGCGCGGTGCGAGACGCGGGTGCTGCATCGCCCTGCTCGGCTCAGCCTGCGGCTTGCTGGCCTGCTTGAGGACGGGAATGATGCTGCCAAAGGGGAGGATAAGGAAAACGAGGGCTTGCACAGCAACACGAGCGAGAACAGGGACGATGCAAAGGAAGGCTGCGGCCGTCCGAACAACAGCAACCAAGACGTCTCCATCTCCGATGGCGACTGCTCCGAAAGCGAGAGCGATGAGGATGTGAGGGTGCAGGCGGAGCAGCTTGAGCAGCAGGTTGCCAGCCACCTCGGGCAAGTCAATCGCTTGCTGACTAGCCTTGTGCGTGGCGGCGCTGGCGCGACCGCGGTCGCTGCGAAAAGGCAGAAGAAAGCTTCACAGGATGCCAATTCCGGGTCGTGCGCAGCCTAGCTAGAGGGCATGCTGCCACGACAGCGCCCTTCTCTTGAAAGTCAAAGTCACAAAAGCAATCTGGTTTCTTGACTGCTGACAAGCGCAACTGCAGTCGTAACTGCGCGCAGAAGCGAGGCTCTGTTTGAGTCACCCCCTTTACCCGAGCTTTGAACCTTCGGCCGAAAGGGCTCGCGCTTGCGTCACGAGGAGTGAAGCTGGCGGCTGACGTGAGCAGCAAGTCGCGGCGCCAGAGGCGAGCAGCAAGTCGTGGCACCACGTGCCGCCTGGGCCAAGAGTGGCGGCGCAGCTGTTCATGGGAATCGCTGCTCAAGCTCGTCTCAAGAGGACAACGCGAGAGACAGTCGCGGGGAAGCCTCACTCATACAGCAGAAAGGCCGCGAGCACGAGCTGGGACCAGAGCCGTCCCACCAGCGCCTTGAGCGGGCTGGAGAACTTGCCGAGTCCTTGCGAGAGACACGACGCCCGGAGCAGCCGCCGGAGTGCGATGTCGGAGGCGCCTTGCAAGAGCACTTGATTGCACGGCACGCGCACCAACGCGACGTCTTTCTTGCTTTGCTTGCAGCAGGTCGTTTGGGTGTCTCGGGACCTACGAACTTGGAACGGGAGGCGTCCGCGCTTGCATACACGATGGCGTAGAGAAGAGAAGACGATCGTCGAATCGTAGGAAGCGCAAGCTTGCAAAGCGCACTCGGCGGGCCAAGAAGGAGCTCGTGCGCCGCAGTGCGACACGGTCCAAGTTGCGAAGCGACCAAGTAGCGAAGCGATCGCGCCCGGCTCGAGCGCTGACCGCCCTTGAGGTTTCTCGCAAGCTCGCCCCGCCGCTTGTCATCTGCGAGCCGTCGATCACTCTCCTTGCGCCTCTGCACACGCTTCAGTAAGTATTAGACAACTACTTGTAGGAGACGGCAGGCCCTCCAACGAAAACGCAGCTTGAAACCCCTGCAGACGACCGTGATCGCACAGGCGTAGCACGGTGGTACCCTCCACCACCACGCCAGCACCTCCTGAACGATGGCGGGTCTGTCATGGCGAGCCCGGCACCCGCCCCTGCCTGCACGAGACGATCGCGGCTTGCAGTATCGACGGCCGCGCCTTGTCGGAGCGCTTCGTATCGCCGACGGCAGGCTTTGATTCGCCTCCTGGCGCGACGCGCGCGGCCCAGGAGCACGACCAGGCGCTTGGGCTAGAGCAGGACCAGCAGCTCCTGGCCCTGGACCCGGGCCCGGACCCGGACCTGGACGTCCTGGGCGCCAGGCCCGACAAGGCCGCGCCGTCGCCGCAGCGCAGCGCGACGCGACGCGACGCGACGCGACGGGCGAGGCGGAGCGGCGAGGCGCGAGGCGCGAGGCGGCCAGTGGCGCGGAGTGAGGCTCAGGGTCGAGCAGACTCAACATCCATCAGCCGGGCAGCGCTGGGGGCCTGCCTTTGGAGGACTCGGAGTGCTGCTGCGCAGACGGCGCGGCAAAGCCAAGCGAGGTCGCCGGCGCGGCTCGCGGCGGCGCTCGCGGTCGGCAAGTGGACGGCGGCGGCGGGAGGGAGGGGCGCGGGCGCGGGCGGAAATGGGGGACGACATGCCGTCGGTGATTCCGAGTCGCGCGGACCGCGAGGGGTGCGTGCGGCACTTCGCGGCGTCCTTCTACGCGCTGCCGATGGTGTCGCTGGTGTTCAACGGGGGCCTCGCGGCGCTGCTGTGCCTGGCGTCGGCGGATATCTCGGCGGACGACGTGCGCGAGCTGAGCCCGCCGAACTGCCACGCGTGCGTGCTGATCTTCGCCGGGACGGCGTCGGACGCGGCGGACCTGCTGTCGATGGTGACGTCGGCGACGGTGTCCATCTCGACGCTGACGTTCTCGCTGACGGTGGTGGCGATCCAGCTGGCGTCGGTGAACTACTCGCCGCGGCTGCTGGACGAGTTCCTAAAGGACCCGGTGTCGAAGCAGTCATTTGCGGTGAACTTGGGGGCGTGGACGTACGCGTACGTGACGCGCAGCAACGTGTACACGGAGACGGACGAGGCGGAGGGCTTCGTGCCGATCGTGGCGATGAACGTGCTGGCGCTGCACGTGGCGGCGGTGCTCTTCATGTTCGTGTACTTCATCCAGTACTTTGTGAACAGCCTCCGGCTGGAGAACATTCTGGTCAAGTCAGCTCGGTCGGCGTGGCGCGCGGCGGAGCGGCTGCACCTGCTGGATGACGAGGACGACGGCACGGCGCGGGAGCTGCCGATGGTGCCCGCCGGCGCGTACCGCGCCTTGGCGTGCAGCAGCGGGTATGTGACGGCCTTCAAGCTGGATGACGTGACGGCGCGCGCGTGCGAGCTGGACGTGATTGTGCGTTTTTCGTGTCACAACGGCGAGTTTGTGACGGAAGGCACACTGATCGCGTGGGTGTGGCCGCGCGATGGCGACGGCGATGCCTTGCAGCGGCGCATCGAGGAGAAGTACCCGCACGAGGCGCGTAAGCTGCCGCATGAGGGCCTCTTGAGCTCGAGCACGACGCGTGAACACGGGGCGGGCGGCGCGCGCAACCACGTGGCTCGCGTGTTGTGGGACCTGGCGAACGACGGCGTGGAGCTGTCGGCTCGGCGCGCGCGCGAGCAGGACGTCTCGCTGGGCGTGCAGCAGCTGGCCGACATTGCGGTGCGCGCGCTCTCGCCCGGCACGAACGACCCGCAGACGGCGATCCAGGCGCTCGACTCGCTGAGCGTCGTCTTCAGTCGCCTCACGGTCTCGGCCTTTGCGCCGTGCCAGGCGGAGGACTCGGAGGGCCGTTTGCGCCTCGTGGCGCCTGTGCGCGGCTTCTCATTCCTGCTGTCCATGTGCATGGAGTCCGTGCGTTGCTATGGCAAGGGCGACGCCAACGTGGTGCGGCGCGCCATGTACTTTCTGGGAGATATTGGCGCCATCGCCGCGCGCGTGCAGCGCGAGGCGCGCGTTGAGGTTTGCAAGGAGCACCTGCGCCACTGGCAGCTCAGCGCGGGCAACGAGCTCGGCACCACCAGCGTCGAGTACAGCACCATCTGCGAGGTCTACGAGCACGCGCTCTACCTCATTGACACCGCCTCCACGTCGCGCGTGCCCGAGGACGAAGACCCCAAGCACCAGGACGACGAGACCCTTGAGGGCCACCAGCCTGACGACGACAAGGTCGACAAATCTGACTCGCGCGTTCACGACCTCGTTCCTCCGCGCGTCCCGGACACGGTCGCCTCTGTCATTGACCGCGCCGCCAAGCTCACCACGCTCGTCTGATGCCAAGCTAGCTGAACTTGGCGAGCACTGCAAACTGACAGTGCCAAGCTGCTGGCTGCCAGTGGTGGCCGGCCGTAGAAATCAAGAAAAGCAACCGATGTTTTCATAGATCGCAGTTTCGCGGTCCGGCCCGGGTTCGGGGTCGTCCCGCTTGTGCTCGGCGCCTGCTCGCGGCCAGTGCCACCACAGAATCTCCACGCTGTGCTGAGGCAGCCTGCTCGCGGCCCCGGAACGCTTGCCAACCACTGCACTGCAGTGCGCGGCTGTGCGCGGCCTGCGCCGTTGCACTGCTGCAGTACAGTCACCGCTCGGCAGTGCCTGCCACGTGCCACGCGCCGTGGCAGCCCTCCACCACCCGCCAGTGGCCGGCCACCCGCGCGTCTCCCACACGCCTCCGAGGCTCCACCAGTCAGTTCGCTCCACCAGCCACGACGCGCGGCGACGGGCCGGCCGGCCGGCCGGCCGCGGCGCGTCGCGGGCCACCTTGGCCAGCCCAGCTAAGCTAGGCCTAGCTTGACTGCGCGTTGAGTGCTCAGTGCTCGTCCTCGCCCGGCTCGCCGCCTCGAGGGCTCGGTTCGCCTTCGCCGTCGCTTGCCTCCATCCAGGCTGCCTGCCCCGGACGGCGGACCGTGACCGCGACGGCCGAGGCCCGGCGGCGAGTCGCGGCGATCAGCTGACTCTGCCGCCAGACTGCCGGACTTTGGTTGGTCTCCGCCAGCCCCACGGAAGCGCGCTGCAGCTGCTGCTGCTGCAGCGCTGCCGTGACCGCTGCTCGCCATCGCGGCACGCGCTGCGCGCAGATCCGGCGCCGGCCCTGCGCGCGCGGGCGGGCTCGCCAGGCCTAGCGTTCCGCCTACGAGGCGCGTAGCCGCCAGCGAGCTCGCCGCGCGCCGCCGCCCGCGCCGCGCCGCGCCGCGCCGCGCCGCGCGGGAGCTCGCGCGGAGCGGCCGGCTCGCGCGCCGGCAGGCGGCCGCGGCCCGCCCCGCCCCGCCCGCCCGCGCGCGAGGCGACGCGCGCGGGAGGGCGGCGGCTGCGCGGGTGGCGGGCGCGGGTGCCTTGTTGTCCATCCATCCATCCGCCTTGTCCACAAGGCGCCTCCCTTTTCGGCCCGTCCAGCCGGCACGGCAGGCGCGGCGAGGCGGCAGTCCGGCAGCGCGCGGCGCGCGGCGGGGGCGCGGCGGCGGCGGCGGCGGCGCGGCGCGGCGCGGCGGCGGGGAGCGCGGCGCGGCGGCGCGGCGAGCGCGGCGCGGCGGCGGGGCGGCGGCGCCAGGCGCACGCGGCCGGGGGGTCGGTGGACCAGGATAAAACGGGGCGGCGCGCCACCGCGGCCGCTGCTCGGCACTGCACCGCGCGCGCGCGGCGGCGGCGGCAGACCGCGGGCGGCGCGGCGGCGCGGCGCGGCGCGGCACGCACGGCGCGGCGCGGCACGGCGCGGCGCGGCACGGCGCGGCGCGGCACGGCGCAGCGCGGCGCGGCGGCGCTGGGCGCGGGCGGCGCGCGATTGAGTGGGCGAGGGCGCGCGTGCACGCGTGCAAGGGCTGGATTGCCGTGCAGGGCCTGGCCTTGCCTTGCCGCGCCTGCACGCGACGCTCCCGCGCCTCTCTCTCTCTCGCTCGCTCGCTCGCTCGCTCGCCGCAAGAGCGCGAGAGCGCAAGAGCGGGCGCGCGCCCGCCCGCCCTCGGCGAGCGGACGCTTCGCCGCGGCGCGCTAGCGCGCCCGGCGCAAGCCCGCTAGCGCGCTCGCTCGCTCGGGCGGCGCGGCGGCCGCCTCCGCCTCGCGCGAGCGGGCCGGCAGGCACAAGAAGCGGCCCGAGCTGGCGAGCGAGGAGCAGGGGCAGGAGCAGAGCCGCAGCGGGCAGGCAGGCAGGCAGGCAGGCAGGCAGGCCGGCCGCGGGGATGTCGGCCATGGTGGCGGCGCTGGGCGAGGAGCCCCGGCGCGGGCAGCGGCGGCGGCGGCGGCGGCAGCGCGTGCATTTCTCGGAGGACCGGCTGGTGACCCTCTGGAGCGAGGACGGGCACGCCGTGGTCCTGGGCGACACGGCGGACGAGGAGGAGAGCCTGGCGTCGTCGACGGGGGCGTCGTCGACCGGGGCCTCGTCGGCCGGCGGCGAGGACGAGGCGCTGGGCAGCGGGGCGGACCGCTTCATCGTGGAGGGCGTCAAGCCGGCGTTCAGGCTCAAGCCGCCGCGGCGCCGCGGGACCCGCAAGGGGTCGCAGGTCCCGCGCAGCTCGACGGAGGAGGCGGAGATGGCCAAGGCGCGCTTCGTGCTGGCGCGCAAGACGGATGACGCCGACCTCATGGCGCAGGTGCTGGAGACGTTCGCGGCGGACAAGCCGAACGGGCGCGTGCGCGCCGCCATCTCGCCGCGCATGATCGACGAGACGCTGCTGTACTGCATGCTCAGCGGAAGGCGCGAGATGACGCGCCAGCTGCTGGAGCGCGCCGGCGCGACGGTCGCGGGCGCCGACTCCATCTACGACGAGCTCAAGGGCAACCTGTCGAACTGCCAGTGCGGGCGGCACCCGGGCATGCTGCTGCTCACGCTGACGCGCCAGGGCGCGCACCACATGGTGCAGCTGGCGCTCGAGGGCGGCCTGGACCCGAACCTGAGCGTGTGCGACGGCGAGGCGCAGTACATGTGGTGGGGCATGTCGCTGTCCATGCAGGGCCTGCGCGCGGTGCGCTCGCCCATGCTGCGCACGACCTTTGCCAAGTGCACGGCGCTCATCGCCGCCACCATCAACAGCGACTTGCGCATGGTGCGCACGCTGCTGGAGCACGGCGCCGACCCCTCGCTGTTCGGGTGGGCGGCCGTGGCGGAGGCGGCGCAGGCCAAGGACGCGACGCACCAGATCCTCAACGAGTTTATGCGCAAGTACCCTGAGGGCTCGCCGGCGTTCCTCGAAGCCTGCGCCGTGGCGCTCAAGGCGGCCATCTCGCGCGGCAACGAGGCCTCGGTGCAGTGGATCCTCGAGCAGCTCGAGCTGCGCGAGGACTGGGGCGCGCTCGACCAGGAGTCCGTCAAGCGCGTGCGCCGGCGGCGCACCGTGCTTGCCACAGCTGCCTCACAGGACCTGGGCGCGCGCGCGCAGCGCTCCGCCGCGCAGGCCGTGGCCGAGGCACGCGGCCGCAGAAACCTTGACTCCACGTCCTCGGCCTCGCGCACCGGGCGCCGGCTTTCCGCCGCGCCTGCGCGCCGCGGCGACCACGCCTCGGCTTCCGCACTG
The DNA here is from genome assembly GCA_013306675.1 of Thraustochytrium sp. TN22. NCBI lineage: Eukaryota > Bigyra > Thraustochytrida > Thraustochytriidae > Thraustochytrium > Thraustochytrium sp. TN22. The sequence goes on along the minus strand of JABLUY010000025.1, from coordinate 41,783 downwards.
GAGCCCGGGGAGTCGGACTCCTCGTGCCTGAGTGCCTCGAGCATGCGCGATTTCAACGCGCGCCGCCAGTCACTCGCGCGCGCGCATGCCGTGCAAACGCCCGGGAGCGCCTGGGCGGCCGCGGCCGCCGAGCAGCTGCAGCAGCAGCAGCATTCGCAGCTCGCGCACGGCAAGAAGGCCTTCGTCGCTCCGGCGCCGCCCTCGGCCGGAGAGCTCGCCGCCGCCGCTGCGGAGAACCTCGTCACGCGCACCGTGGCGCGCGCCATGGAGGTGCTCGTGGACGAGGCGCGGTCGCCGGGCTATGTCCACCGCGAGGCCTTCGCGCGCGGCATCGAGGGCCTGGCACAACTCGAGCGCACGCGCTGCGGCGCGCCCATGACGCTGTCCAAGCGCACCGAGGACCTCTTCAAGATCTTCCTTAACACTCTCGAGGAGGGCGATCCCATCTGCGCGCGCAAGAGCGCGCTTACGCTCCTCAACATCGGCGTCGAAACCTACCTGGGACTCGATGAGGCCAACGCCACGCCCGGGTTCTCCTCGTCCGCGGCCTCGTACGCCTCGATGGACCCTCGCCAGTTCTCGTCGCGCTCGCTGTCCTCGGACGAGGGCAATGGCACCGACGCGGAGAGCGCCGTCACCTCCCTCGCCAGCAGCGCGCCGCGCCGCGGCAAAGGCTGGACGCGTGGCGCCTGGGGCCGCGTGCGCCACGGGTTCGCCAAGGTCAGCGGCAAGTCGCGCGGCCGCGCCGCGCGCCGCGGCTCCGACGGCATGCGCCGCGCCTCAGGCGACGAGAAGGCCCAGGCGCTCGCCATCGCCACCAAGGGCGGCCACACCGGCATCGTCGAGCACCTCATCATGCACGCGCGCCCCGAGGTGCGCCTGCTCGTGCCGCGCCTCGTGGTGGTTGCGGCGCGCGAGAACCACGTCGACACGCTCGCCATGCTGCTGCGTTACATGCCCTCGGATGAAATTCTTGGCGCCGCCAGTGCTCTTGGCGGCAGCTCTGTCGCCAACCTGGATGACGACGACGACAACGACAACGACAGCAGCCCGCACGCCGACGACCTTGTCGCTTCGGCCCTCAACGAGGCGCTCACCGTGGCGCTCGAGTCCGAGGCTATTGAGGCCACCGAGGTGATCATGGACGCCGGCGTGCACCCGAGCCGCGAGGTCTTCGTCGAGGCCATGTGCCGCGCTGTCAGCTACCCGAGCTTCTCCGAGGATGCCGCTGAGTTCCTCGTCTTTACCATGCGCCGTGTTGGCTACGCCTTTAGCCTGGACGAGGTGCGCGACATTGTGCACACGGCCGTCTCCTGCGACGAGCCCAACCTCTACAGCGTTGCCACCCTGTTGGACCTTGACGAGTCCTTCCGTACCGTCGTGGACCTCGAGAACCTCCTCCAGCTCGTAGACTCCTCCTCGCGCAACCTTCACGTGCACGAGTGGCAGGACCTCCTTGTCATGCTTCTTAAGTGCATTGAGGACCGCCCGGACCGCGCTCACATTCTGCACCAGGTCTACGACAAGGCCACTACCGCCACCACCGTGCATCCGGGCGTCCTCACCACCATGATGCGTAATCCTCACCTCCACGAGCAGGACGTTGAGCGCTGGGTCTGAGATGCTCGCACTCAATCTGGGAGTTCAGAGAGAGAGAGAGAGAGAGAGAGAGAGAGCAAGCGCTTTCGCTACCCTCGACCGTGGCTCTTGGTTGAACAGGTCAGCTTCGGTGATCACACAACCAGTAGAAACCACGGCTCTTCCTTTTCGTTTTCCCCGGTCTTTCCCACCCTTTTTTCGTTCCTGATGTCATAGTTCCATAGTTTGTTTCATTGTGTTTGTTTGGTCTGCCTGCCTGATACATTGGCCTTTTCTGCGTGCGTCCATGTGAAGCAGAGCTTGATGTTGGACGTGCGTGCTTCTAGATGGTTGAGGTGCCATGCAGCGTGCGCGAAATGTGGAGACCAACAAAAGGCGAGGACGTCGTGGTCCATCGACGATGAGCAGTCTACATCATGGGTGGTATCACCATCTCAAAACCGCGGCTCCACTGCCGCACGGGTCGAAGCAGACCTTCTCCATCAAATTTGAATGGTGCTCGCGTCGCTGCACCATTCCCTTGGCCAAATGACGTGTTCGACTGCCGCACGGGCCGAAGCAGCCGTTCTGCATTGGTGCTCCCGTCGCTGACCGAGGCGTGTCCACTGCCGCACGGGCCGAAGCTATCCTTCTGCATCAAACTTGAATCGTGCTTCCGTCGCTGGCCGAGGCGTGTCAAGCAGGATCGCTTCCTGACTCCGTCATGAGCCTTGGTACAAGGCTTCCTTGTCGTCGTAAAGCAACGAAACAACGTTTTGGTCGAAGCTCGAGCCGGACGCAAGATAGATTCATCGCGCATTTTCATAGATTCATCGCGCAATTTTTGTTGGTACATGGTCGGCGGGGTTATCTCGATGATCCGGCGGGGTTATCTCGATGATCCTGCGAGATCTCGCGGCATCTCGCGTTCTCTCGTAGTGCGCCGGCTGGACAAGATGCACGACGGCGTCGTGCACACCGCGTTTCCTGGAACGACTCCTTTGATGCAGCCTTGCGCAGCCTTGCGCAGCCTTGCGCAGCCTTGCGCAGCCTTGCGCAGCCTTGCGCCAGCCTTGCGCCAGCCTTGCGCAGCCTTGGCAGCCTTGCCTAGCCTTGGCCGCCGGACCAGTACCCTCGCCACACCTTCGTCACCTCCTCAGGCTCCTCCTCTTCCTCCTCCTCCTCCTCCTCCTCCTCACGAGCATGACGTTGAACGCAAGGCTGTGACCAGCACTGTCCGTCAGTCAGAGAGCCACGGCTCGTGGACAGGGCCAGCCTCAAGACTACGGCAGCCCGGGCGGGCAGCGGCTGCGGCTGCGGCCTTTCTTTCCCTTTTCGTATTCGAAGTCACTGCACCAACTCCCGAAAACATTTCCGTGGGTGGCGGCGGCGTGGCAGCGCCGCCCGCGAAGCTCTGGCTCGTCACTCAAGCTCAGCGCGGGCTCTGCCTCTTTCACCGCCCCGTGCCTTTGCCATCCGCCCGACATTCCTCGCGAGCGTGCCTGGAGCGCGCAGCGTTTCCGCCTCCGCGAGGGCCTGGCCGCTCGCCGCCTGCCTGGAAAGCGTCATCGTGTCGCCAGCCACCTGAGCTCACCGACTCAGCAGAGTGAGCAGAGCCAGGCAGCCTGGCGCGGCGAGAGGAACGTCGCGCGCACAGAATTCGAGCCCACGAAGCGGCGTGTCGTCTCAGAGGCGTGGGCGGCGTCCGAGTCCGAGTCGGCCACTGCAGGCAGGCAGGCTGGCTGGCTGGCTGGCTGGCTGGCCGGCCGCCACCACGGCCAGAGGCTGACGGCCTGCACCTGCGCGTTTGCATTGCATTGCATTGCTTTCCTCGCCAGCTTTCAGCCTGAAGCTCGCCAACGTACAGTGACCTGCTCGCGGACCGGGCCGGCGCCGCCTTCTGCACCAGCCCCGCGGGGCGCGGCGGCGCGCGGCGCGCTGTGCGTGAGCGAGTGCGCGCGCGCGGTGAGGCGAGCACCACCAGCCAGTCTGGGACTCGACGGCGCCGGTAGCGGCGCGCTGGAGCTCAACGGCCGCCGCTGCGACCTCGCCGCCGGCGCGGGCCAGCCGCTCAACTTGAAGGCTTGATTGAGCCACGTCAGGGCTCGCGCCCGACTCCGGCACCGGCGGCGTCTCGGCCACGCCCGACCCGACTCCGACTCGAACTCGTCTCGCCCGCCCGCCCGCCGCTGTGGCCGGTGGCGAGCCAGCCGCTGCCCCCGATGCACATTTATTTGCAAGGCGAGCTGAGGCGAGGCGAGGCGAAGCGAAGCGAGGAAGCGAAGCGAGGCAAGACTAGACTAGCTTCGACTCGGACTCGGAGAGAGCCTCTAGTCCGAGTCGGGCTTTGCCCAGCCGGGCAGCCAGTGGGACTCGACGTCGTGCCGGTGGCAGGCTAGCTCTAGCTCGAGTAGCTCGACTGCTACTAGCTGGCGGCCACGGTTGTCCGACGCGCCCCGTTTGAATTTCAAATCAGCTGGCAGGCAGGTCGCAGCGGCGCATGCAGACCAAATTCGAATTGGCTCGGGTGGCGCTTGCTCCGGTTGCGGCCCGCCGCCGGCGCGCACCGCCCAAGCCCAGCTGGGAAAGCTTGCGCGCGGCACGGTGGCACGACGGCCGCCACGGCGCGCGCGGCACCGGCGCGCACACGCGAGCGAGCTGACAGTCAGGGTCAGCTAGCTGCCTGCCAGTGGTAATCGCCATCGCGGCCGGCCAGAGTACTGAGAGTAGAGTCGAGTCTCGGGCTCACGCAGCGCGGCACTGCGCCTCACTTCCCTCCCCGGGCCTCCTCTGCTCGACGCGGCGACAGAACTCGGCGCGCGCGCACAGGAGGCAGACCGGCAAGCCTTGGGCAAGGCAGGAGCACTCACTGTCAGAGCGCGCGCGCGGCGAGCAGCGCGAGCCCGGACCCTAGAAGCGCGAGCACGAGCGCGAGCGCGAGCGCGAGCGCGAGCAGGCGCAGCGGTGGCGTGGGCGTGGGCGTCAGCGGCGCAGCAGTAGCAGCAGCAGCAGCCGCAGCAGCAGCAGCGTCGTGGCGCTCAGCCCAGGCGGCCCTCAGGGGGGGGAGTTTTCCCGTCGCCGACATCGACACTGTGACAAACAGGAGGGGCGGTCGTTGTGCACGTTGCCGCGGCGGCGACTGTGCAGCGCAGCGCGGCGCGGCGCGGCGAGAGGCAGCCAAGGCCGGCCGGCGGGCGGGCGGGCGGGCAGGCAGACAGGCAGACAGGTAGGCAGGCAGGCAGCTCCACGCGCCCGACCGGCGGCCCGCTCGGCACACGAGCCGCGGCCGCCAGGGGCGTAGGCCGCCCAACCCGCCTCACCGGGCTCCTTTCTTCTGCGGGCACGTGGCACTCGAGCCGGTGCTGGACAAGATGCTGGAGATGGACCACCGCGTTGGGGTATGCGGCGAGTGCATGGATAGTCTGCTGGTAGCCGGCGTCTCGTACGGGCACGGCGTCCGTGTGCTCCAAGATCAGGCGGCCTGCTTCCACTGCGGCGGCGCCGCCTCGCCGGCCGGCAAGCGCGAGGCGTACTGGGCGTCGGCGCGCCAGGAGCGGCGCATTCCGCGGCACCTGCAGGAGGCCGAGGATGCGACCCGCGACGCGAGCGACGACGAGGAGGAAGAGGAGGAGGAAAAGGCCGAGGGCGCGACGCCCGTGTTGCCAGGAGAGGCACGGGTGCGGCCGGCAAAGCAGCAGCTGGAGCAAGAGTCGTCGCTTCTTGCGCTGCGCAGCCACGAGCCCGGGCTGTGGGAGCTGGTGCTGAGCTACCTGAACCCCGAGAGCGTGGCGATGGCGTCGCTGACGTGCCGGGATGCGAGCGCCGATCTGTGGGGCCGCGAGCTGGATCTGCTGCACATGGAGCCCCTGCGCTGGTTTGGGCGCACCGAGCTGGCGCGCTGCTTCGTCTCGCGCAACGTGCGGCGGCGCTGGTATGTGCAGGGCATTGCGCTGGACTGCCGCGACGCCAACGTGGCCGACATGCTCGACGTGGCGCTGGAGCCGCTCGTGCTGCGCGCGCTCGTGCTGCGCGGCGCCGGTCAACGCGGCCTGCACGGGCTGGCCTCTTGCCGTTGGCTCACGCGCCTCGACCTCAGTCTGAACGCACTCGAGGACCTCTCGCCTCTCGCCGCACTGCGGGACCTACGCGACCTGCGCCTGGAGGGCTGTGAGGCGCTCACCTCGGTCGCGCCGCTCGCCGCCTGCGAGGAGCTGCGCTCGCTCGTGCTGGCGGGCTGCCGCGGGCTCGCCTCGCTCGACGGTCTGCAGTGCTGCCCCAAGCTTGAGGAGCTTGACGCCAGCCTCTGCTTCTCTCTCTTTGTCGACGCCGGCTCGGCCGCGCGCGACCTCGCGCGCATCGAAGGCCTGCGCCGCCTCACGCTGCAGGGCTGCTCGCAGCTGCTCGCCTGCCCGCAGCTCCCGTCGCGCCTCGAGCGCCTCGACCTCAGTTCCTGCGATCAGCTTGTAGATATCTCCGCGCTCCACGGCTGCCGCCGCTCGCTGCAGCGACTGCTGCTCGCCAGTTGCGACTCGCTCGCACGCCTCGACCCGCTCGCCGCCTGCGACCGCCTCCGCTTCCTCGACCTCAGCCACTGCTACTCGGTCGTCGCTGTCGACGCGCTGTCGCGCTGCGCCGCGCTCGAGCACCTCTTCCTCAGCGGCTGCATCGGCCTCCAGTCTGTGCAGCTCTCTGGCTGCGCCGCGCTGCGCTCTCTCTCGCTCACTGGCTGCTCCAACCTCGTCGACCTTGCCAGTTTGCGCGGCTGCGCAGCGCTGTCGCATCTCGACCTCGGCTTCTGCGCCACCTTGGAGTCCGTCGCCGCACTCCAGTCCTGCGCCGCGCTCCAGTACGTCAACCTCACACGCTGCAGCAGCCTGCGCGATGTCCTCCCGCTCGGCCATCTCCCGGCAATACGCACCATTTGCGTGCGCTGGTGCCCGCAAGTCAGTCTCGAGCAGGTCAAGGCACTTTCTCAGCGCATCTCTGTCATTTCCTCATGAGCTGAGCGAGCCGAGTGATGCGTGCAATCTCAGCCGTCCACTGCAGCCAGCAAGCAGAAGAGTCTCTGCTCGCTGCAAGTCTGTCAGTCGGTCCAAGTCAAAGGGCAAGGGCCACTCACTGCCGACCGCAATGGCAAAGGTTGCCGACACCGTAAATGCCAACGTCAGCCCATGCCTTTCTTCACCCATCCGCCCACCCGAACACATATATACAACCTCACGCTCGCGAGGAGGAGCCGGGTAAATGGCGTGCCGGGAAAGACTCGCTCGCCCCATCCCCCCCCCCCCCACACACACACTGTATACACTCGTCATCGTTGTCATAGCCGCGACCCCTCGCAAGCAAAGCGTCATCGGTCTTTTCTGATCCTGATCGGCACGCCGTGTACGTTTGTAAGTAGATTCCGCATTGTGCTCAATGATAATACTCTAGAATCTTGTCGTGGTTGCGTTGCCGTCCTGAGCGCCACGCCTCCTGAGCGCCACGCCATGGCCATGTCCTGAGCGCCACGCCTTGGCCATGTCCTGAGCGCCACGCCTTGGCCATTGTCCTGAGCGCCACGCCATGGCCATGTCCTGAGCGCAACGCCCCTGAGCGCAACGCCATGGCCATGTCCTGAGCGCCACGCCATGTCCATGTCCTCGGTTGTCGGTCGCATTATCGTGTAAAGAGATGTAAGCAAGCAGATGCAATCCTGCATTTCCCACATTGTGCACCTCGCCGCGTCAGAGAAAGAAAGCAATAGGATAAGAGAAATACTGCGCGCTGCAGGTGACTCCCTCTCCCTCTCTCTCGCTCTCCCCCGTTTGATGGGAGCGACAGAGAGGGCCTGGTCGTCTTCGTCTTGACGTGTGTAATGATGGATAGGTACAGCAGTTAGTTTGCCGTGGGCGCGTACGTGGGCTTGTCCTTCTTCTTCTTCTTGTTGAGCGCGGCCCGGGCCTTGTTGGCCTCGGCAGCCGCAGCGGCCGCCTTCTGTGCGGCCGAGGCGGTTGAGGTCTTCTTCTTGCCCTTGGTGCGCGCGGCAATGAGCTTCTTGATGTCCTCGCTAGACTCGGGTGCCACGTCGGCGTCGGCGTCAGCGTCGGCGTCGGCGTTCCCCGCCGCAGTGGCCGGCGGGTCCGCGGCCATGGGGGATGGCGCGGCCGAGGTCATCCCGGACGCGGGCGAGGACGCCGCGCTGCGGCCCTTGCTCTTCTTCTTCTTCTTCTTCTTGGCCGAGGCGGAGGCCGCGTTCTCCGTCTGCACGCTGAGCCCGATCTCCTTGGCGAGGAACTCGGCCGCAGCGGCGGCGTGCGCGTCGTCCGACCCGGCGCCCGCCGAAGGAGCGGCCGTGGCGTCTACGGCCACGGCAGCGTCCTCGGCCACGGCAGGCAGCTTGCCGCCCTGCTCCGCGACCACCTCGGTAAGCAGCGCGTCGAACTCCTCCAGGTTCATGCTCTGCACGCCCTTGCTGCCCTTCTTCTTCTTGGACTTCTTGCCGCCGTTCGCCGCCGTGTCCGAGCCCTCCGGTCTTGACGTGGCGCTCTCCGAGGCGGTCGACATGGGCCGCTCGATCCCCTCCGGGTCGGCGTCCTCGTCCTCGTCGGCGTCCTCGTCGGCGTCCTCCTCCTCCTCGTCCTCGCTATCGTCGCTGTCCTCCAGCGGGTTGTGGAAGCTGTTCTGGCTAGCGATCACCGGCTTGGACGAGCCGGCGACCGGCAGGGCCGCGGCCGTCTTGGTCGGCGCGATGAAGTCGTCCTCGTCGGCCTGCCCGCGGGCGGCCCCGGCCGCGGCTAGCCCACTGCCGCCACCCAGGCCGCCCAGCGCCATGTCATCCTCGTCGTCGCTCAGGTCGCCCCATGCCTCGTTCACCTCGAGCGCCGCCAGCTTCTCCAGCGTCTGTGTGCCCAGCGGGTTCGCGGCCTGCGCCTCGCCGTCGCCGTCCTGCGACATCTCTCTTCCTGCCGCTCGCGCCGGCCCCTCTCCCTCTCCCTCTCGCGCGCGCCGCTCGCCGCGGTCCCTGCGCCGCGCCTCGCCACGGCCTCGCCGCCGCCAATGCCTCGCTCCCGCGCGGCCGCCAGCGCCGCCAGGGCCGCGGCCTGCCGCGCCGCCGCTCGCCGCTGGCCTCCGCCCGCGCGCCCGCGCCGCCGCCGCCGCCGCCGCCGCCGCCGCCGCCGCCGCCGCGCGCCAGTTCGAACTGCCCGCGCCGCCGCCGCGCCGCGCCGCCGCCACCGCCGGTGGCCAGCCGCCGCGCTGCTCTTCCCAGCCGCCACCGCTAACTACTAGCGGGCCAACTTGGCTTCGAAGGCCGCAAAGGCGCGCAAACCTCGCGCAAAGGCGCGCAAACCTCGCGCAAAGGCGCGCAAAGGCGCGCAAAGGCGCGCAAAGGCCGCCAGGGCGGGCGGCGGTGATGGTGACGAACGAGAGCGCGGCGCCGCGCCTGCTGCGGTTAGCGCGGAGCCGCGCTCGCCGGCGCGCGCAGGCCGGGCCGGGAGCGGCCAAGCGGGGGGTGATTCGTCGGGCCCGGCCGGCTGGAGGCGGGCTGACGCTCTGCTCTGCTCTGCTCTGCTCTGCTCTGCTCTGCTCTGCTCTGCTCTGCTCTGCTCTGCTCTGCTCTGCTCTGCTCTGCTCTGCTCTGCTCTGCTCTGCTCTGCTCTGCTCTGCTCTGCTCTGCTCTGCTCTGCTCTGCTCTGCTCTGCTCTGCTCTGCTCTGCTCTGCTCTGCTCTGCTCTGCTCTGCTCTGCTCTGCTCTGCTCGCAGTGCTCTGCTCGCAGTGCTCTGCGCAGGGAGGCGCTGCGCGCGACGCTGCGCGGCTGGCTGTGCGCGAGGCTCCAGGAGGCAGCCCAGAGGCTCGAGCTGCGCAAGGCGCCGCAAGCCCAGCCAGCCAGCCAGCCAGCGAGCGGACACGGACAGCGTCGCAGAAGCAATGGCGAGCAGCGAACTGCCGGGAGGGAGCGCGGGCGGCCATGGCGGAAGGGGAGAGGAACTCACTGTCAGGAACCGAGACTTGCGAAGAACCAAGGCACGGTGCCAGTCACGGTGGCACGGCGGCGGTCAACCATCCGCGGCCGCGGCGCCGCGCGCGCAGCAAGGTGCTTGGGCCGCTTGGGGTTTTTCCCGCGGGGCATGGGGCGCGCGGCGCACGCACTGCAGCCCAGCTGCACGACTGCCAGTGGCCGCATGCCACGTTGTTTGCGGCCGGCACATGTCGTTGATGAGCACGTTGTTTGCGGCCGGCACGTGTTCTTCGCGTCGTTGATGATAAGTTGGATTCGGAGTTGGAATTTGATGAAGTTTGATCTCACATTCATTCAATATCAACATTCACGTCAAGATGAGGCAGCGGGCAGGTTGTCAAGGCGCGTCTGCAAGTCAGAGCGCGCCGGGTCGTCGGTCTTGAGCAGCGCGAGCGCCTTCTCGAGCGCAGCGCGAGCCTCGTCGGTGCAGCCGAGCGCGGCGAGGGCCTCGGCCTGGCGGCCGTAGGCCTTGGGCCAGGAGGGCTTGACGCGCGCGCAGGCCTCGGCGTCGGCCAGGGCCTCCGCGGCGCGGCCCTCCTTGAGCAGACAGGCGGAGCGGTTGCTGAGCAGCGCATGCAGCACGGGGCTCTCCTGCGCATGCGGGAGCGCCTCGGCACTGACGTCCGTGACGCCGGCTAACCTGAGCGCCTCCGAGTAGGTGTCGAGGGCCTCGGTGATCTTGCCGGCCTGAAAGAGGCGGTTGCCCTTCTCCTTGAGCACGATGACGTTCCTGGACTCGACGTGCTTCTTGTGCGTGGCGGCCTTCTCGGCCGCCGTCGGGGGCTGCGGCGCCAGCGCGCCCTGCTCGGCGAAGTGCTTGAGCTGCGCCGCCGAGACCTGCGCCTCCGGCCGCCGGTTGAAGGCCTTGGCGAAGGCCATCCACGGCAGCGAGGTGTCGAGGTCCTTGAGGCCAAAGTCCAGCCGGTAAAAGCCCTGCTCGTCGTCAAACTGCTTGCCGATGAAGGCGTCGCCCAGCACCTGCGTGGTCTGGCCGCAGGCCGCGGCGATGGAGCTCGCGCGCGGGTTCGGCGGGAGCTCCTTGGCGATGCCCTTGTCGTCCACGTACATGTTGACCGACACGAAGCCCGTCGCGGCGCGGTTTGGGTGCAGCACCACCATGTCCACCATGGTGCGCTCCGCCAGGCCCTGCAGCATGGCGTCCGAGACGTCCTGGTTCTTGTTGTGCTGCTTAATCTGCTCGCGGTACGTGGCCAGCTGCTCGCCCGCCAGCGTCTGCCGCCCAAAGTGCGCCTTGCAGTGGTCCACGAAGCAGCCCAGCGCCGCGTCCTTGCCCTGCCGCAGCGTCACCTCGCGCATCGGCTGGGACACGTCCGCCGGCACCAGCACGGCCTTGATCTCGCGCTCCGACGGGTCCACCAGGGCCGCGCTCCCGGCCACCTTTTGCAGCGCCTCGCGCGCGGCCTCGCCATCGCGCGCCAGAGGGCTCGTCCCGCTCATCCCGTCACGCTCGCTTGTCCCGCGCGCCTGCCCGCCTGCCCGTGTCTGCCAAGTCTTGGCCGCCACGCTCTGCCCGCCCTCCAGCCAGTCGAGGAGGAGTTCTGCGACGCAACCCCGTCCTGCTGCCGCTGGCAGCTCTGGTCGGCGCCGAGCGACTGGTTCTAGAGCTTCTGACACGGGCAAAGGCCTGGCCTGCTCACTCGTAAGCGGACGGACTTCGACCCGGACTCGGAGACAGACGCCGCTGTCACGGTGGCGAATGAAGACAAAGAGGCCCAAGGTCAACCAACGTACTAGAGCTAGCGGAGAGCAGCCATCAAGGCAAGAGGCGCCGAGGCGATCAGCAAGAAGGACTGCTGGTGTGCCCAGGCCATGGTGACAAAGCCTGCGACCGCGAAGCAAGACAAATTCTACGACAAGTGCTGCTTGCTTGCTTGCTGGCTGGCTGGCTGGCTGACTGGCTAGCTGGCTGGCGCACGATTGCAACGCGACTTCAAAGGAGTAGGTGTGGTTTACGATTAGAAGCGGGCACGGGCAACCTGGACGTTGGGGATGTTGACCTTCATCTCCTTGAGCATGTCCATGGTGTCGGCGTCGATCTCGATGGTGTCGAGCTCAATAGCGGAAACATCCGGCACGTAGTCCATGCGGCGCTCGCGCTCCTCCTCCTGGAGCTTGAGCGAGATGCCGCGCACGGGGCCACGGTCAATGCGCTTCATGAGGCGGGTGACAAAGCCAGCGACCTTGTTCCGCATCCGCTTGGACGGCAGCACGGCCACCTCCTCACAGAGGCGCTTGTTGGTCTGGAAGTCAAGCGTCAGCCGGGCATAGTGGAGCTCCACCACCGCCTTGGCGGACTTCTTGACCGTCTTGGTGCGCACGCGGCCCATGGTTGCTAATGCAAGAAACGCCTGCGCGAGTCCCTCGTCCGTCAGTCCTCCGTCCCCTCTTCTCCTCCTCACCCCGCCGCGCCCGCGCTTCTCCTCGGCGATCTTCTAGGCGGGCGCCCCGCGCCGCCGCGCTCCCGCTCGTCGCGCCGCCAGCCGTGTGGCGCGGCCCGCCGCCCGCCCGCCCGCCTCCATGGCCGCCGCCGAGCGAGCGCGCGGGGCGCCGCCTACGGAGAAGCGCAGGCGCGCGGGCGCGGCCGCAGCGCGCGCCGCGGCGGCCCGCCCAGGGCCGCCGCCGCCGCCGCCGCCGCCGCGCCGCCCGCCGCCGCGCACGTACCGATGAGGTCTCTGGTCTTTGGCTGCGCGCCGCCGCCCGCCTGCGCCCGCCTGCTTGGCTGCCTCGCCTTGCTTGGCCTTGCTTGGCCCTGCTCGCGGCGCGCGCGCCTAGGGTTGCCCGACTTCGGCGCGCGCCGGCGCCGCACCGCCCGCCACCGGCGCACCTAGGGGTGTGCGAGGGTGCGCGCCGCGTGCCCGCGTGCGCGGACCCGAGGCTGCGCGCGGTGACGGCCGGCCACTGGCAGGCTGAGGCTGCGCGGGGTTGTGGAAGAGGTCCAAGAGGAGGAGGAGAGCGGGGCCGAGAGCGGGGGCACGGACGGGCAGGCTGCTGCGCGCGGAGGGATTCAGCGGCGGCGCGCGGCATGGGTACCCCTTCTGGCTGCTGCTGGCCGTGGCCGGACTCGGCACGAGTGCAGCAGAGCAGAGCAGGGCTCGCAGTGGTGCTCGGGTTGCGAGGACGAGGCTCGTGCGGCGCCTGCCAGGGCCAGCGCCTAGCGCCCAGCGCCTAGCGCCCAGCGCGTGCTCTAGTAGCCTAGCTAGTAGCTACTCTAGTAGTAACGTTGGCCCTGCAGACTATGCACGTGCGGTGTGATCATCTGTGATGATGGCGGCGCGCAGCCTGTGCTGCACGTGTGCAAACTCGCCGCGAGAGGGGAGCAGACCTTCTTCGCTGCGCTGCGCTGCCGCGCTGCCCCTTGCAGCCCTCGTTCGCTCGTCTCGCGCGCGAAGATGGCGCAGATCAGGGCGCCACCGAGCGATGCGAGCATCTACAGTGAGTTGGTGCGCACCGGCTTGGTGAGGCGGGCGGGCGGGCTCGCGGCCAAAGCGGCTAGAGCAGGCTATCCCAATCCCATCGCCCTAGACGGAGTTTAATCAGGATAGCCATATCCCAATCACACCTCTATGCTTACTCGTATCCGCCTACCACGCGGGGGTCCCTCGGTGACGCCCGGCACAGGGGGCACTAAAGCGTATTAAGAGGGTACTTTACTCCCGATTTGCTCCAAAAAAGTGGCCTAGAGTCTGGCGAAGTTAGTTCCGCATTCGATCAAAAACGCAGCGATGGGGCCGAGCTTGAAGAGGCCCACTCGAAGCGACCCAAGGCTCCTGCCCCCTATTCATTTTGGCCGAAGGCGTGGTGGTTAGGATGAGATGAGCTCGGCAGTTCGCCCAGAGCGGCTTTGGGGGGAGCTCGCGCGCGACTTCGTCGCGGAGCGCGCTGGAGCCGCAGGCGCTGCGGCGCGCGGCTGCAGGCGGCCCTGGCGGGTGCCTTGTGCCTGCTCTCAGCTCGCACGCCCCTGCCGCAGCGCTTGGACGTGGAGTCGGGCCCGCACTGCGACATCATGGCATCGGCGAGGCCTAACCACCGCGTGGAGGACGACAGCGACAGCGACAGCGACAGCGAGTTCGTGCCCCTGGACAAGCGGGACACAGGGGACGAAGACGAAGAAGGAGAGGAGCTTGGCGACGAGGATGCTCGTGCTGAGGCCGCTGCGCAGCAAGACTTCGAAGACATACTTGCGTTGGTCGACGAACCGACGCGTGGTGCGAGTGCATGTTCGAGGTCGGCCTCATTCAGCACAAGACCGTTCCGGGGCTCGCAGTCTCGCCGGATGGAGTCGCTCGCGTCCGGCTTCCAGGCGCGGAGTGCGACGCATCGTCAGTACTATGCAGCGTCGAGATCAAGACGCGCGTCGCGCCTGGAGGCGCGGTAGACGCACGTATCGTGAGCACCCAGATGAACACGTGGGGGACGAGACTTGGTGGAAGGCCATACCTGCCGAGCACCGCGCGCAAGTCTTGCACCAAGCTGTGGTCCTCCAAATCGATCACGTGCTCTACGTTGCTGCCAGCACGAGTTCGTGTTTGTACGCCTGCCTCGTTGAAGTGCCTCCGGACGCCCGGCTCGCCATGGAGCGCGCTCTGAAACCGTGGGCGGACAAGCTCACGACATGGGCGCACCAGAGCATCGACAGCGGGTGCGCCGCCCAAGCCACCTGCCATCTTCGGCGAGGAGGAGGGGGCGGTGCTGAGCTCGCACTTCCGGCTGTGGCGCGCCATGCGCAAGCTTGTCGCTCTGAAGGGGCCCATGCGGCCCGTGCATGTCATCAAGTGCTTACCGCAGGAGCTATACAACGTCGCAAAGGGCGGCGTCGACGGAAGCACACAGTACGTGGAGCAGATCACCAACACGCAGTGCATGAATCTGAGCTGCGACCAGAACATCGCGTTGCGCACGTACAAGCAGCTCGTTGTCAACGCCATCGTGGTCTACCGCTACTTACAGGCTGCGAGGAAGAGCAACCTCGAAGACAGCGACGGGCTAAAGGCCCTCCGCGACAAGGTGAACCGCTCTGAAGCGCTCAGCACTGTCTCGTTCCGCCTCACTGTCGACATGGTCCGTCACGTCTACAGGAGCAGGCAGCTCGATACGGCGCAGGTGGAGTTCAACATGCAGCCAAGCATGCCCAAGCCCACTGGGCTCACCAGGGAAGCGGCGAGGGACCTCGTGACCGCCGGTAAGCGCAAGCGAACCCCCGAGTTGCAGAAGTTCTTCAACCACGGCCAAGCCCGCGACATCCGCCTCGATGCCGCACTGCAACATGACTCAGAGGCAGCGGGAAAGGCATCCTTCAACGCCAACAACAAGAGGATTCCCGCCAAGCGGCTCTGCGTCATCTGCGGCAAGCAAACGCACCGTCGTTGCACCATCTGCGGTGTGCCTCTGCACGTGTTCATGAGAAAGAATGAACGCACAACCTGCTTTTCCAAGTGGCACACGCGCGTGCGCGTCGAGCCTCACGAAGGCTTCAAGAAGCGCAAGACAAACGTCAACGGAACACCTTCGCCCATTTGCCTCGATCATGTCGATTCGAGCAGCGCCAGTGCCTCGTCCGGTACCCCTACAGCGCAGAGCAGGAACGACCACGTAGCCCAAGCCAGCTACACCGACACCCCATCAAGCCATAGTTCAAGATCCTCTCGCAGCAGCCTCAGCACGAGTCCATCGTGCCCTTGATGCAGCCCAAGTTGGCCTCAGCATCCGCACAGGCCAGTCGGAAGTGACCAACACTTTACGCTTCCATACAAACCCAGTAGTTGAAAGTTCCAAAAATGATTAGAATCATGATAGCAACAGGTCAGTCGAGCGCAAGCAGGAGAGCCGATTTACTAGGGATAATATCCCAATCACACCTCTATGCTTACTCGTATCCGCCTACCACGCGGGGGTCCCTCGGTGACGCCCGGCACAGGGGGCACTAAAGCGTATTAAGAGGGTACTTTACTCCCGATTTGCTCCAAAAAAGTGGCCTAGAGTCTGGCGAAGTTAGTTCCGCATTCGATCAAAAACGCAGCGATGGGGCCGAGCTTGAAGAGGCCCACTCGAAGCGACCCAAGGCTCCTGCCCCCTATTCATTTTGGCCGAAGGCGTGGTGGTTAGGATGAGATGAGCTCGGCAGTTCGCCCAGAGCGGCTTTGGGGGGAGCTCGCGCGCGACTTCGTCGCGGAGCGCGCTGGAGCCGCAGGCGCTGCGGCGCGCGGCTGCAGGCGGCCCTGGCGGGTGCCTTGTGCCTGCTCTCAGCTCGCACGCCCCTGCCGCAGCGCTTGGACGTGGAGTCGGGCCCGCACTGCGACATCATGGCATCGGCGAGGCCTAACCACCGCGTGGAGGACGACAGCGACAGCGACAGCGACAGCGAGTTCGTGCCCCTGGACAAGCGGGACACAGGGGACGAAGACGAAGAAGGAGAGGAGCTTGGCGACGAGGATGCTCGTGCTGAGGCCGCTGCGCAGCAAGACTTCGAAGACATACTTGCGTTGGTCGACGAACCGACGCGTGGTGCGAGTGCATGTTCGAGGTCGGCCTCATTCAGCACAAGACCGTTCCGGGGCTCGCAGTCTCGCCGGATGGAGTCGCTCGCGTCCGGCTTCCAGGCGCGGAGTGCGACGCATCGTCAGTACTATGCAGCGTCGAGATCAAGACGCGCGTCGCGCCTGGAGGCGCGGTAGACGCACGTATCGTGAGCACCCAGATGAACACGTGGGGGACGAGACTTGGTGGAAGGCCATACCTGCCGAGCACCGCGCGCAAGTCTTGCACCAAGCTGTGGTCCTCCAAATCGATCACGTGCTCTACGTTGCTGCCAGCACGAGTTCGTGTTTGTACGCCTGCCTCGTTGAAGTGCCTCCGGACGCCCGGCTCGCCATGGAGCGCGCTCTGAAACCGTGGGCGGACAAGCTCACGACATGGGCGCACCAGAGCATCGACAGCGGGTGCGCCGCCCAAGCCACCTGCCATCTTCGGCGAGGAGGAGGGGGCGGTGCTGAGCTCGCACTTCCGGCTGTGGCGCGCCATGCGCAAGCTTGTCGCTCTGAAGGGGCCCATGCGGCCCGTGCATGTCATCAAGTGCTTACCGCAGGAGCTATACAACGTCGCAAAGGGCGGCGTCGACGGAAGCACACAGTACGTGGAGCAGATCACCAACACGCAGTGCATGAATCTGAGCTGCGACCAGAACATCGCGTTGCGCACGTACAAGCAGCTCGTTGTCAACGCCATCGTGGTCTACCGCTACTTACAGGCTGCGAGGAAGAGCAACCTCGAAGACAGCGACGGGCTAAAGGCCCTCCGCGACAAGGTGAACCGCTCTGAAGCGCTCAGCACTGTCTCGTTCCGCCTCACTGTCGACATGGTCCGTCACGTCTACAGGAGCAGGCAGCTCGATACGGCGCAGGTGGAGTTCAACATGCAGCCAAGCATGCCCAAGCCCAATGGGCTCACCAGGGAAGCGGCGAGGGACCTCGTGACCGCCGGTAAGCGCAAGCGAACACCCGAGTTGCAGAAGTTCTTCAACCACGGCCACGCCCGCGACATCCGCCTCGATGCCGCACTGCAACATGACTCAGAGGCAGCGGGAAAGGCATCCTTCAACGCCAACAACAAGAGGATTCCCGCCAAGCGGCTCTGCGTCATCTGCGGCAAGCAAACGCACCGTCGTTGCACCATCTGCGGTGTGCCTCTGCACGTGTTCATGAGAAAGAATGAACGCACAACCTGCTTTTCCAAGTGGCACACGCGCGTGCGCGTCGAGCCTCACGAAGGCTTCAAGAAGCGCAAGACAAACGTCAACGGAACACCTTCGCCCATTTGCCTCGATCATGTCGATTCGAGCAGCGCCAGTGCCTCGTCCGGTACCCCTACAGCGCAGAGCAGGAACGACCACGTAGCCCAAGCCAGCTACACCGACACCCCATCAAGCCATAGTTCAAGATCCTCTCGCAGCAGCCTCAGCACGAGTCCATCGTGCCCTTGATGCAGCCCAAGTTGGCCTCAGCATCCGCACAGGCCAGTCGGAAGTGACCAACACTTTACGCTTCCATACAAACCCAGTAGTTGAAAGTTCCAAAAATGATTAGAATCATGATAGCAACAGGTCAGTCGAGCGCAAGCAGGAGAGCCGATTTACTAGGGATAATATGGCTATCCTGATTAAACTCCGTCTAGGGCGATGGGATTGGGATATGGCTATCCTGATTAAACTCCGTCTAGGGCGATGGGATTGGGATATTATCCCTAGTAAATCGGCTCTCCTGCTTGCGCTCGACTGACCTGTTGCTATCATGATTCTAATCATTTTTGGAACTTTCAACTACTGGGTTTGTATGGAAGCGTAAAGTGTTGGTCACTTCCGACTGGCCTGTGCGGATGCTGAGGCCAACTTGGGCTGCATCAAGGGCACGATGGACTCGTGCTGAGGCTGCTGCGAGAGGATCTTGAACTATGGCTTGATGGGGTGTCGGTGTAGCTGGCTTGGGCTACGTGGTCGTTCCTGCTCTGCGCTGTAGGGGTACCGGACGAGGCACTGGCGCTGCTCGAATCGACATGATCGAGGCAAATGGGCGAAGGTGTTCCGTTGACGTTTGTCTTGCGCTTCTTGAAGCCTTCGTGAGGCTCGACGCGCACGCGCGTGTGCCACTTGGAAAAGCAGGTTGTGCGTTCATTCTTTCTCATGAACACGTGCAGAGGCACACCGCAGATGGTGCAACGACGGTGCGTTTGCTTGCCGCAGATGACGCAGAGCCGCTTGGCGGGAATCCTCTTGTTGTTGGCGTTGAAGGATGCCTTTCCCGCTGCCTCTGAGTCATGTTGCAGTGCGGCATCGAGGCGGATGTCGCGGGCTTGGCCGTGGTTGAAGAACTTCTGCAACTCGGGGGTTCGCTTGCGCTTACCGGCGGTCACGAGGTCCCTCGCCGCTTCCCTGGTGAGCCCAGTGGGCTTGGGCATGCTTGGCTGCATGTTGAACTCCACCTGCGCCGTATCGAGCTGCCTGCTCCTGTAGACGTGACGGACCATGTCGACAGTGAGGCGGAACGAGACAGTGCTGAGCGCTTCAGAGCGGTTCACCTTGTCGCGGAGGGCCTTTAGCCCGTCGCTGTCTTCGAGGTTGCTCTTCCTCGCAGCCTGTAAGTAGCGGTAGACCACGATGGCGTTGACAACGAGCTGCTTGTACGTGCGCAACGCGATGTTCTGGTCGCAGCTCAGATTCATGCACTGCGTGTTGGTGATCTGCTCCACGTACTGTGTGCTTCCGTCGACGCCGCCCTTTGCGACGTTGTATAGCTCCTGCGGTAAGCACTTGATGACATGCACGGGCCGCATGGGCCCCTTCAGAGCGACAAGCTTGCGCATGGCGCGCCACAGCCGGAAGTGCGAGCTCAGCACCGCCCCCTCCTCCTCGCCGAAGATGGCAGGTGGCTTGGGCGGCGCACCCGCTGTCGATGCTCTGGTGCGCCCATGTCGTGAGCTTGTCCGCCCACGGTTTCAGAGCGCGCTCCATGGCGAGCCGGGCGTCCGGAGGCACTTCAACGAGGCAGGCGTACAAACACGAACTCGTGCTGGCAGCAACGTAGAGCACGTGATCGATTTGGAGGACCACAGCTTGGTGCAAGACTTGCGCGCGGTGCTCGGCAGGTATGGCCTTCCACCAAGTCTCGTCCCCCACGTGTTCATCTGGGTGCTCACGATACGTGCGTCTACCGCGCCTCCAGGCGCGACGCGCGTCTTGATCTCGACGCTGCATAGTACTGACGATGCGTCGCACTCCGCGCCTGGAAGCCGGACGCGAGCGACTCCATCCGGCGAGACTGCGAGCCCCGGAACGGTCTTGTGCTGAATGAGGCCGACCTCGAACATGCACTCGCACCACGCGTCGGTTCGTCGACCAACGCAAGTATGTCTTCGAAGTCTTGCTGCGCAGCGGCCTCAGCACGAGCATCCTCGTCGCCAAGCTCCTCTCCTTCTTCGTCTTCGTCCCCTGTGTCCCGCTTGTCCAGGGGCACGAACTCGCTGTCGCTGTCGCTGTCGCTGTCGTCCTCCACGCGGTGGTTAGGCCTCGCCGATGCCATGATGTCGCAGTGCGGGCCCGACTCCACGTCCAAGCGCTGCGGCAGGGGCGTGCGAGCTGAGAGCAGGCACAAGGCACCCGCCAGGGCCGCCTGCAGCCGCGCGCCGCAGCGCCTGCGGCTCCAGCGCGCTCCGCGACGAAGTCGCGCGCGAGCTCCCCCCAAAGCCGCTCTGGGCGAACTGCCGAGCTCATCTCATCCTAACCACCACGCCTTCGGCCAAAATGAATAGGGGGCAGGAGCCTTGGGTCGCTTCGAGTGGGCCTCTTCAAGCTCGGCCCCATCGCTGCGTTTTTGATCGAATGCGGAACTAACTTCGCCAGACTCTAGGCCACTTTTTTGGAGCAAATCGGGAGTAAAGTACCCTCTTAATACGCTTTAGTGCCCCCTGTGCCGGGCGTCACCGAGGGACCCCCGCGTGGTAGGCGGATACGAGTAAGCATAGAGGTGTGATTGGGATATAGCATGTACTGACACGCGGCACAGAGCGATCCTCAACGTGGTTCAACTACTGGAAGGCGAAGGTGACGCAGCCGGTGCTGGCAGAGGTGCGGTGCCAGGTGATTGGCATCCACAGCATCGACATTGAGACGAGCACCTTCCATGCCAAGGTGCTCCTGTACGTGCGCGTGCCGCTGACGGCCATCGGCATCGACAAGGAGGATCGTATCGCCACGCGCGATGGCTCGCACTGCGTCGAGGTGGGCAACGGCGTCTACGTGCAGGAGTACGCGCCGTGGATCGAGTTCATCGGCGATGTGGCCACGCACGAGTGGGCGCGCCTGAGCGACGACGGGGAGAAGATTGTCTACTGCTACGAGCTCCACGGCGTCTACCCCCTGCGCGAGAACGAGACCACGGGCCGCATGGCGTCGCTCATGTACCCGCTGGGGGAGGGCGGCGCCATGTTCCCCTTCGATTTCCACAAGCTGCAGGTCAAGTTCACGAGCAACTGGGACAGCCGCTACCTGGTCTTTGTCCCGTGGAATCAGGGCGTCACTGTGGACGACATGCTGTACGACGAGCACCACCACACCATCTTCGAGGCGACCTACGTCGACCCCTCGTGCTCTGCCATTCGCGAGGAGGAGGTCAAGCCCATTCTCAGCCGGCGCTGGTCCTACTGGAAGACACCCGCGCTCGTCTTCACCACTGACCCGGGCTTTGGCAAGCAACACAAGTACAGCACGGTCTCCTGCGACGTCTTTCTGCGCCGCGCCGTCGGCCTTCCGGTCATCTACGAGTTCCTGCAGCCGCTCCTGCTCGCCATGCTGGCGCCGGGATCCGTCAGCTTCTTCACGGACGAGTCCTCCTGGCTCAGCTTCAACATCTCCCTGCTCGTCGCCATGAGCATCTCCGTCATGCACAAGTCCTCCCGTGCCACCTTCGCAGACACCTACCGCCTCGCCATGTTCGGCTTCGCCGCCGTCGTCGTGCTCGTCTTCTCCGTCGACCAGGAGGAGGTGCCCATCCTCAACGAGGTCGAGGACCTTGTCTTCCTCACCTGGGGTACGTTTGCAGGCATCAATCTCTTCTTCATCGCCTGGCTCCTCATGCACGTGTTCTTCTCGCTCGGTCGCTTTTTCTACGAGCACCAGACCCGGATCTCTACGGGTGGCTCTGCGGCCATTGCGGACGCCAGCTACGATGCCAAGGCCTGATTCTATAACCCAAGTCCAAGCGATGTTCATTGATGGTTTCGCAATGCTCCGCAACCAGGCCTTCACTGCAGCCTGCCCCACAAGTAAACTGACAAGTGTGGCCCACCTGAAGTGTTATAAACCTCGCTGACAGAACGATGGCTGCTCGACTGCGTCAGATGCTCCCTCAGCATCACATCTTCACTGCCACCAAGTCGACAGAAGCAAAGGAACCTCAGCTGCCAGCCAAAAGAGCTAATTTGAGCCCGCCGCCGGCCGGGTCGCACTGCATGTGTCTCTACCAAACAGATCTCCACCTCCGCAGCGCCCTCCAGCCTTCTGTGCCTAGCTAGCTAGCTAGCTAGGCCCAGAGCAACCGACTTGCTTGCCGTCGAAGAGCTTTTCCACCGCTGGCCACCCCAAGTCGACCTGTGCCGCAAGGAGACGGGAATTGTCGACCTTGTGCCTGCAAGCGCCTGCAATCTTGCTGGCACAGCGGCCTGCAAGCGCATGCAATCTTGCTGGCACAGCGTTATCCCCTCTGCGCTCGCAAAGTTACACACATTTTTTCGGAGGACTTTTCGAGGGACTTCTCGAGGAGGAGGGAGTGACTGGCCGGACCCTCCCTGCTTTTCTCGACTCCGGGCGCCCATCACATCTGCTTGGAAGTTGAACGCGCCGCCGGACTCGGACCGTGACCGCCCTCACACCTGCATGAAACGTTCCTTAAATATGGCTCGCTGGCAACGTGAGCGAGCCTTGTGAAGGCGGCAAGCATATGGACCTACCTTGCCCACCAAGATTTGCGAGCTCTCTCATCGTTGACCAGCTTTTTTCTTTGCGCTCAGGTGAGGTCTGGCGCGGGCTGTCTGCTGATGCAAAATGGCCTCGCAATGCGTCAAAGCCTGAGGATTTGTTGGGCCTTGATAAATCGATGGAAATCTTACGGAATCGAACAAGGATGACAACTCAGCATACCTTGCTTTGATCACACTACAATGGAACAATCTCCTTTCCTTGCATCCATCAACATTGAGTCATCCTGATCCCAGCTGGAACCATGGAACCGTCATTTGGTCGCCGCGTTCCATCTATTCCTGTTGTGGCGTTCTAAAGACAGTTACGCCCCCCGGGCCTCACCGGCCGTAGGTTTTTCCCCTGCCAGCGGCGGGCATCGCGGCATCGCGGCAGCGGCCGCCTTGGCTCGGTGGTTGCGCGCTGCGCGCTCTGGCGCGGCGTCGAGCGCGCGGCAGCGGCTACGCGGTATTCAAGTGGAGCCGAAGGGGTCCCCCCCCACCCCCCCTGCACCGTTGGGGCGCGTACCAGAGGCATCCCCATTCCAAGTTAACTCCGTCCTCCAAAATCGGACGCTGCACGTGTACAAATTCGCCGCGAGAGGGAAGCAGACCTTCTTCGCTGCACCGCTGCCCTTGCATCCCTCGTTCGCTCGTCTCGCGCGCGAAAATGGCGCAGATCAGGGCGCCACCGAACGAGGCGAACATCTACAGTGAGTTGGTGCGGCTTGGTGCGGTTTGGTGAGGCGGGTGGGCCTGGCTCGCGGCCTAAGCGGCTATAGCAAGTACTGACACGCGGCACAGAGCGATCCTCAACGTGGTTCGAGTTCTGGAAGGAGAAGGTGAAGCCGCCGGTGCTGGCAGAGGTGCGGTGCCAGGTGATTGGCATCCACAGCATCGACATTGAGACGAGCACCTTCATTGCCAAGGTGCTCCTGTACGTGCGCGTGCCGCTGGCGTCAATCGGCATCCAAAAGGAGGATCGTATCGCCACGCGCGATGGCTCGCACTGCGTCAAGGTGGGCAACGGTGCCGAGGAGGACACCAACGTCTACGTGCAGGAGTACGCGCCGTGGATCGAGTTCATCGGCGATGTGGCCACGCACGAGTGGGCGCGCCTAGACTACGACGAGCAGAAGATTGTCTACTGCTACGAGCTCCACGGCGTCTACCCCCTGCGCGAGAACGAGACCACGGGCCGCATGGCGTCGCTCATGTACCCGCTGGGGGAAGGCGGCGCCATGTTTCCCTTCGATTTCCACAAACTGCAGGTCAAGTTCACGAGCAACTGGGACAGCCGCTACCTGGTCTTTGTCCCGTGGAATCAGGGCATCATCGTGGGCCATTTGCGGCACACGGATCACCACACCAGTTTCAATGCCACCTACGTCGACCCCTCGTGCTCTGCCATTCGCGAGGAGGAGGTCAAGCCCATTCTCAGCCGGCGCTGGTCCTACTGGAAGACGCCTGCGCTCGTCTTCACCACCAACCCGGGCTTTGGCAAGCGCCACACGTACAGCACGGTCTCCTGCGACGTCTTTCTGCGCCGCGCCGTCGGCCTTCCGGTCATCTACGAGTTCCTGCAGCCGCTCCTGCTCGCCATGCTGGCGCCGGGATCCGTCAGCTTCTTCACGGACAAGTCCTCCTGGCTCAGCTTCAGCATCTCCCTGCTCGTCGCCATGAGCATCTCCGCCATGCAAAAGTCCTCCCGTGCCACCTTCGCGGACACCTACCGCCTCGCCATGTTCGGCTTCGCCGCCGTCGTCGTGCTCGTCTTCTCCGTCGACCAGGAGGAGGTGCGCATCTTCAACGAGGTTGAGGACCTTGTCTTCGACACCTGGGTCGCGTTTGCAGGCATCAATCTCTTCTTCATCGCCTGGCTCATCATGCACGTGTTCTTCTCGCTCGGTCGCTTTCTCTACGAGCATCAGACCCGGAGCTCTACCGGTGGCTCTGCGGCCGTTGCGGACGCCAGCTACGATGCCAAGGCCTGATTCTATAACCCAAGTCCAAGCGATGTTCATTGATGTTTTCGCAATTCTCCGCAACCGATTGCTATGAACTCACTGTCAGGTAGTGCTCCTTGAACGATGCACGTTTTGATTGAATCGGCCTTGCTGATGATCCTCTTCCTTCGTATGCGTAGGCACTGCACGGCCAAGCGAACGGAAAAGCTTGACTACCAGCTGCACGACTTTTCCGCGGTGCGCGAGGAGCGAGAAAAAAGAGAGAGAGAGAGAGAGGAAAGGACACTCACAAGCAAAGAACGATCACCGTGGCAAGAGCAACCTTGAACTCGAAGCAGCCGCCGTCGACAGTCATCCTCATCGCCTGCAGCCTCGAGCAAGTTAGGCTAGGCCCTAGGCTAGCCTTGTGCGGCTCGCGGTCAGCGACACTCGACTCGGACTCGAGCCTGTCTCGGACGCTCAAGGCTCATCACCAGACCGCAAGCTCGTGCGAGCTCGTGCCACTTGAAAAAGTCGCGCAGCGCGAGCGCGGGCCGCGGTCGCGCGGGGCGTCCTCCCCCCCTCGTCGCCGTCGTCCCCGGCCTCGCCGGCGCCCAGGTCCCGGTCGCCGCGCGGCGGCATGGCGCGGCGGTTGCTGGGGCGCGGGCTGGGCCTGGCCGGGCTGGCCGGGCTGACGGGCGCGGGCGGCGCCGTGGCGCTGGCGGCGGCGGGCGGCGGCGGCACGGAGGGCGCGGGCGCGCCGTGGGAGGTGAACTGGGACCGCATGGCGCCGGTGAGCGAGGCGCGGCCGGGCCACTGGGCGGCGCAGCGGCGCAAGTCGCGCGCGTCCGGGACGCAGACGACGACGCCGTGCAGGACCATCGTGCTGGTGCGCCACGGCCAGTACGAGCAGGCGGAGCGCGCCGCGTACATTGCCAAGAGTGACGGCGTGGACCAGGACTGGTGGCTCGAGTGGGACGCGGCGTGCAAGCTGACGCCCCTGGGCCGCGAGCAGGCGACGCTGGCCGGCGAGCGCCTGCGCGCGCTGGCCGAGGCCGGCGACTTTGGCTTCGACGCCGTCTTTTACTCGGACCAGAAGCGCGCCACAGAGACGGCGGAGCTCATCATGGAGGAGCTCGCCAAGATGCCGGGAGGCCCGCCGCCGGCGCACGTGGAGCAGATGCTGCGCGAGGGCCACCCGATCCAGCCCGTGCCGGCCTCGCGCACCTACAAGCCGACCGCGGCGGAATGCCACGAGGACGGCGCCCGCATTGAGGCCGCCTTTCGCAAGTTCATCCACCGTGCACCGCTGCACCAGGACCGCGACACGCACGAGCTGCTCGTTTGCCACGGGAACGTCATCCGCTACTTTGTCTGCCGCGCCTTGCAGCTCGACCCTGCGGCCTGGCTACGCTTCGCTATTTACAACACCGGCATTACCGTCATTCGCATTGCGCACAATGGCAGCGTTTCGGTGTCCAACATGGGTGACACCGGCCATTTGCCCCCGTCCAAGGTCACCTACTCATGAGAGCTCCATACCAGCCAACAATCCAAGCGATTTCTTGGTCGCGAGCTCAGAGCGCCAGACCAACATAGACAGCGCGCGCAAGAACAGGGCAGAGAGCAAGGCAACCCAAACAAGCTGAGCAGAACGTGTCGAAATGTGTCCGAGCCTTCTTCATACAGACAGACAGACGCCGCGATGATGGCCGGCTCCCAGCCAGGCAGGCGGTAGTAGTTACCCTAAGGTACGTGAGGTGGACTGTCGCTGCATCCTTGCCTGCCTTGCCTGCTTGCCTGCTGGTTTGCTGGCAAATTACTGTCAACTTTCCGTGGAGTGCTTGCGTTGTCCGGAGCAAATCAAATCTGCGTGTACGGCGCGTCCGGGTCGTCGTCGTCGTCGTTCTTCTTCGCGGCGCCGCCCTTGGAGCCGGCCATGGCGGTCGTCGCCGAGTCCGTGGCGCGCTCGATCGCCGTGCGCGTGGACTCCGCGGCGCGCTCCAGACCCGGCCGGCACGCCTCGCCAAGCTGGCCCACCTTCTCCCGCGTCGTGTGCCAGCCCTCTTCGGCGCGCGTCGACAACTCGTGCAGCGCCGGCTTGGCGCGCTCCGCCATGTTCTCCACAGCCGGCCGTGCCTTCTCGTACGCACTCGCGGCGCCCTCGCGCACCGCCGAGAACCCGGGCTTCACCCGCTCCTCATACAGCGAGCCCGCGCGCTCGGCAGCCTGCCGGAAGTTCTCGTTCTCGTTCAGGCGCTCCGACACCTCCTTGGCCTGGTCTGCGACCTTGGACACGCCCCACTGCCACAGGTTCCATGCGTTCGCAGCGCCATTCTTGATCTTGTCCATCGGGATGGCGCCGTCCAGCCCGGACCGCTGCTCGAAGCTGCCCTCGGTCTCGCCGTCGTCGAAGCTCGTCGACGACGGCCCATTCGAGTAGTAGTCGTCCAGCTTGGTGCGGTCCATGTCCTCCGCAACGTCGTCCACCGCCGTGCCGGCCAGCCGCCCGGCCGCGTCCATGCGCAGCGACGACGACGACGCACCAGCAGGCGTGGAAGCCGTCGCCGTCGCGGCCGTCGTCGTCGCCGCTGCCGCCGCCGCCGCCGCCTTGGGCGGCTCCTCCGGCAGCAGCAGCCGCTCGCCGGTGGCCTCGTCGGCCTGGTCGCGCGGCGCCGGGACCGCCTCCGCCACCACGCTCTCGTCGTGGTCCTCCATCATGATGTTTCCTGGCTCGCCGCGCGCTCGCGGGTGAGTCGCAGCCGCCCCCTGCGTCGCCGCCGCCGCCGCCGCCGCCGCCGCCGCCGCCGCCGCCGCCGCCCGCTGCCCTCTTCTGCCGCCGCGTCCGCGTTCAGGTTCTGGCCGCGCCCGTGACTCGTCGAGTCGAGCCTGAGCGCGAGAGACTCGCAGAAAGAGAGAGAGAGAAGAAGGAGAAGAAGAAGAATCCGAAACTTGCCAACGACGGTCACGGGGCGTCACTGGGGACATGTGCGATCCACCAGCGCCGCCCATCACCAGCGCCTGGCTGAGCGCAGTCACGGTGCAGTGCGTGCAGGGCAATGCCGCCATGGCACTGGCAGTCACAAGTCTGTGCGGTGAAGGACTTGGCAAGCAGGCAATTGCATGCATGCTCTTGCTTCGACGTTGCTTTTGCTTCTTCAAGGAAAAGAGAATCGAGAATTGCTTTGGTTTGGATTGCTGTGCATTCGTTAGGTTGTGTTGTTTGCAGGTGCGCCCATGATGCTTTGGCTCGTGCTCGCGCGAAGGCGGTCGGTCGCTCAGCCGGAGGTGGTGGTCGGGATGGGGTCGTCGAACTTGGGTCCGCGCGCGATCTGAATGACGCCGTACGGCTCATCCTGTGCGAGGTCGATGCGGTCCCAGGTCTTGAGCTGGAGGATCTCAAAGAAGCAGCTGGCCACCGTGCGCTTGTTGCGGTTCTCAGCAAGCTGCTGGTACGTGATCGAGTCTTCGCCCTCAAGGATGCCCTTGCAGAGGCGCATCATTCGCGCCGTGCGCTTGTGCCACTTGTGCTCCGTCGCTTCCTCCTCCGGGTCATCATCGGAGCTGGCCTGCGAGACTTCATCCTCCTCAGCGTTGTTTCCGCTGTCTTGGTCATCGCTTAACGGTGGCGCCATGACGTCGCCCGGCTCGCTGTCGTCGTCGGACGGCACGATTGGCATGTCGTCGTCGTCGTCGCCGCCGACCTCGGGGCCGGGCGCGAGCGCGCCGCGCACCGAGCCGCGCGAGCTCGAGGCTGCGGAGGCCGAGGCGCCGCCGGCGCCAAAGACGAGGCCGCCTGCGGTACCCGTCTCCGCCTCGTCGTCGTCGTCGTCGTCGTGCTCCATGCGCGCCGGCACATCGTCGTCTTCGTCGTCGTGGCTTTGCTCAGGCTGCACGGGCGCCACGAGCACGGATGCCGACGTCCTGCGCGAGCGATAGCTGGCGCGGCGCTCCACGAGCGGGCCGTCCTCCTGGTCATCGCCCAGGCGCGTCTCCAGCAGGTCGCCATCGCTCCCAGCATACGAGGCGCGGCGCACGGCCTCGGCGTCCTCGGCGTCGCCGCCGTCCTCGTCGTCGGCCGCGGCGCTCTTTTCCTCCTCGGGTCCGGCCGGCGCCTCGCTCCCGCTGCGCTGGCGCCGCTTCGGATACGGCAGCGCGTCCTCGGTGTGCGCGGCAAAGAGCTCGCGGACCTCGTCCGCAAGGCCGCCCAGGCTCCACAGCTGCAGCGCGTCGTCCAGCGAGCCGCGCGGCTCCAGAAAGAGCAGCCGGCTCGCCAGGACGCCCTCCTCTTCGCGCGCGCGCGCCGCCAGGCGGCGCCGCGACAACACGCGGGGCTGCGTGCGCTCCGCCTCGGGCGCCATGAGGTCCTCGCTTGTGAGCGCGGCGTCCAGCACGCCGAGGCGCCGGCGCTTGCGCCGCGCGGGCGCAGCGTCGGCCGCCTTGGGCTGGCGCGCCTGCTTCTTCTGCCGCCGCTTGCGCTTGGGCGCCGCCGCGGCCTCCTCGGCCGGCTCCGTCTCGACCGTCTCCATCGTCACGGCAATGGGCGTCGCGGCGCCCGCAGCGCCCCCCTCGGCCTGCCGGCGCTCGGCGTCCGAGTCCGAGTCCTGCTCCGGCCGCCGCTCGCGCTCGGTCTCCGCCTCATCGTCCGAGTCGTCCGGCATGACCATGGGCTGGTCGTCGTCCGAGTCCGCACGGGCCTCGTCGTCATCGTCGTCCATGCGCACGTTCAGGTCGGCGCCCGCTGCGCCGCTCGCGCCGCCGATGCTCGGGCGGCCCGGCGTGAGCAGTGAGGCGTCGCCCTCCGCCTCGGGACCGGCCGAGGCGGCCGAGGCCGTCTCGAGCTGTGCCTGCGCGCGCGGCGTGGTGACGCCCTCCGCACCGGCGCCGCCCGGCGCCAGCTTGGAGATGGAGGCGGCCGAGGTGTCGAGCGCTGCCACGCTCGTGCGGCGCTCCGGCGCGTCACGCGCTACTTCGACATCGCCGGCCGAGGAAGAGCCGGCGGACCCAAAGCCGGCGCTGCCCCCGCCGCCCGCGTCGAACTCAAAGGGCGTCCACTCCTGCGGCTCCTCGTCCTCGTCGTCGCTATCGTCGACGCCCTGCGGCCCGACGCTGCCCTGCGAGCTACGCGAGCCGCGCGAGCCGCGCATCTGCGCCGCGCGCGGCGTGATCTCGAGCGTGATGTCCACGTTGCGAGACACGTTCTGCGCCGACAGCGTGGTCTGCATCCACTCGTCCAGCTGTGGCTCCACGCCCTCGAAGTCGTCCTCGTCGTGGATCATCTCGAACTCCGCCACGGTGGGCGCGCCCATCGTCGTGCCGCTGGCCTGCGCCGTGGCCGCGCCCTCGTACGGCAGGTCCACCACGCCTGGTCGAAAGGCCATCTTGATCTTCACCATGGCCTCGCTGCAGTCCGTGAACAGGTACTTGACCTTGCGCTGGTAGATGCGCACCAGGCCCAGGAGCAGGTGGCCCGACAGACGCAGCGCCAGCGGCACGCCCATGCCCTTGATCGACATCGCCGACCGCTCAATGTCCGTCTGGAACACCTGCGCCTTGCTGATCTTCTTGTCCCAGTGCGCCGCGAGCCAGATCTTCCCTAGCGGGCCCTTCTTCGCGAGGATGATGTCTGAGTAGAACATCCTGCCCGCCCTCTCCTCCGCGCCCCGCGGGCGCCCCGCCGCCGCCGCCGCCGCCGCTGTGCGCCCGCCTGCTCGTTTGAACGCGGCGCGCGGGAGGGTTTTTCCCCCGCCGCCCCTGCCGCCGCCGCCGCCGCCGCCGCCGCCGCCGCCGCCGCCGCCGCCGCCGCCGCCGCCGCGCCGCGCCGCGCCACGGAAGGGGCCGCCGCCGCCGCCGAGAGAGAGAGGCGCGCGCCGCCGCCGCCGCCGCCGCCGCCGCCCGCGCGCGCGTCCGGACTCTGCCTGCCGCGCCGCGCCGCGCCGCCCCTCCGCGCCGCGCCGCGGCCGGCGTGGCGGCCGCGGGGCACTTCGCGGCAGTTGGCGCCCACTTGCGCGGCGAAACTCGGCAGTGGCGGCGGCGCGGCGGCCACTTGCGCGCCGGCGCCGCAAGTGGCCGGCGCGCCTAACCACCGCGCGCGCGCCCTTGCGGCGGCGGCCGCAAGGGCGCAATGCGCAGGGCCCGACTTGCGCGCAAGGGCCGCGCGGCGCGCGCAAGAGGGCGCCACGGCGCGCAAGGGCGCCTAACTGTCGCCGGCGACTCGACTCGACTCGACTCGAAGCGGGGCGGCGGCGTAGAGGAGGAAAATTTGAAATCAAATCCCAGTCGCCCCCACGGCGCAAGCGCGCGCGGCCGACGGGCGGCAGCGGGCGGCGGGAGGGAGGCGGCGCGGCGCGCGGGCGCCCGGGCGGCGCGCGCAGGCGGCCGCGCCGAGCGCCGGCGGCAGCAGGGATCCTTGCGCGCTCCTCCGATCCTTGCGCGCTCCTCCTTGCGCGCTCCTCGCAAGGCGGCAAAGAGAAACAGGCGCGCGAGGGCGCGCGAGGGCGCGCGAGGGCGAGATGAAGCGGGGGCGCAAGGGCGAGATGCTCGAGGACGAGGACGAGGAGCACGCGCCGCGGCCGGACGAGGCGGACTCGGGCGAGGACGACTCCGAGATGGAGGAGGAGGCCGGCGGCGTCGGCGCCGAGGGCGTGGCGCAGGCTCAGACGCAGGGCCCGCCAGACAGCAGCGAGGAGGAGGAGGAGGAGGAGGAGGAGGGCGGCGTGGACGACGTGGACATCATGGACGAGGCTGGCAAGGTGAAGCAGATCGAGTGCACGAACTTCATGTGCCACCGCAAGCTGCAGGTGAAGCTGGGGCGGCACATCAACTTCATCACGGGCCAGAACGGCTCGGGCAAGTCGGCCGTGGTGGCGGCGCTGCAGATCTGCCTCGGCCTGAGCGCGCGAACCACGAACCGCGCCTCAAACCTGTCGAACTTGATCCGGCACGGCAGCCGCTCCGACGCCGTGGTGGCGGTGGATCTGGTCAACGAGGGCCCGTTCGCGTTCGAGCCGGAGACCTTCGGCAAGACCATCCGCATCGAGCGCACGCTCAAACTGTCGGGCGCCTCGTCGTTCCGCCTGCTCAACGCCGAGACCAAGAAGTGCATTTCGACGCAGCGGCGCAAGATCGACGAGATTATGCGGCACTTCAACATCTTCGTGGACAACCCGACCTGCATCCTGGACCAGGAGACAAGCAAGTCCTTTTTACGCGGCAAAGCCGAGGACAAATTCAAGGTGTGGATGAAGGCCACCAACCTGGAGGACCTGAGGCGCCTCTTCGACGCCGAGTATCGCGATCGAGGCTCGGCGAAGCGCGCAGTCAATGAGCGCAGCCAGAACTACGGCGTGCTCGAAGACCGCATCAAGAGCGCCAAGCAGGAGCTCGAAAGCGTGCGCATGCTCGAGAACCAGGGCGAGCGCCTCAAAACCGCGCAGCAGGAGAAGGTCTGGATCATGGCGCGGGACACTGTCAGCCAGTTCGAGGCGGCCGAGGAAACCTTCCAAAAGTTCCAGCGCAAGCGCGACGAGCGCGCCGAGGCGCATGATGCTGCCAAGGCCAAGGTGGAGCGCGTCTCCGAGGGCCACGTCGCGCTCGAGGCCACCGTCAACGAGCACGGCCACGCGCTCGAGGCACAGCAGGATGTCGTCAAGCGCGCAAATGCCATGTACGCCGCGAGCCGCGAGCGCTGGAGGAAGGCCAAGCACGCGTGCGGCGCCAAGGAGAAGCTCGTTGAGGAGATACTGAATGAGCGGGCCAAGCAGGAGCAAAAGCGCGCAGATCTTGTACGCAACGCTCAGCAAAAGAACGCGAACGCGATGAACGATGCGGAACGGCATCGCAGCGCCTTGGACCAGCAACGCCAGTTGTTCAACGATGCGGCGGACCGTCTGCACCAGCTGGACGCACAGATCAAGGCGCGCATGGAGGAGGACACCTACCAGGACGATGAGGACTTGCGCGACGCCAAAAGCCGCGTGCAGGACTCCGACAGGGAGATCCGCGAAGTCGAGAGCAACCTGCGCAACCTCCGGTCGGCCAGTTCGGACCCGACCGCGGCGTTCGGCCCGGAGCTGCCGATCATCCTTCGCCTCATCGAGCAGAACATGGCACGCTTCTCGAAGCCGCCCGTGCACATCGGTCTCAGCTGCAAGCTCAAGGACCAGCGCTGGCGCTTTCCTGTGGCGCACGCCCTGCGGAATGCTCTGCGGCAGTTCGCGCTCAACTCCACGCATGATCTCGCCGTGTTGAAGGAACTCTGCAGGCAGGCCAGGGTCAGGCCACCGAACGCGATTGTCAGCAACTTCCAATCCAGGCCGTACGAGATCCCGGACAACAGGCGGTTCCGAAGCAATGTCGAAGGCGTGCTCAGCTTCATGGACGTCCTCGAGTTCACGGACCCGAACGCCTTCAACGCGCTGGTGGACACCTCCGGCTTCGAGCGCTTCGGCCTGTGCGAGCCCAAGGACGCAGTCGCCGTCGCCTTTGACATGCGCCCGCCCGGCCTCAAGAAGCTCTTTGACACCAACGCCAATGCCTACTCGCTTACCAAGAGCGGCGGCCAGTACAAGGAGGCTGGCCCTCCAAGCCAGCGCGGCACGGACTCCATGTTCGTCGAGGACACGCGTTTCGCACAGGAGAACGCGCAGCGCGAACTGATGCGCGCCAAGTCGGACAAAGACCGCGCCACGCAGGTTCTGCGCCAGCTCGAGGGTCGCCTCGCGGCCAAGAAAAACGAGCTGCAGCAGTGGCAGAGGGAACATGATAACCTCAGAAGGCAGTCTGCGACGAGCGAAGCACGCATCCGGGACCTCGAGTCAAAGCTCAACGAGGCCGAGGCCAGCGTGACAGGTGACGACTCGCTTGAGATCGAGCGCGAGAGCATCCGCCAGATCATTGAGCAGCTGGACCTCGACATTGTCGCGCAGCGGGATGCGTTGCAGCAGCTGCGTCTCGACTTGGAGGGCTACGAACGCGAGGCCGAGGACTTTCACCGCTCTATGGAAGACGCGACCATCAAGGAAAAGGAGCTAAGGACCAAGCTGGAGGCCGTCAAGGAGGAGCTCGACCGCATCAAGAGCGGCACCGAGGCCGATATCATCACGCTGCAACGCGCGGAGGCCAAGCTCGCGCGCGCCGAGAAGGATCTCGCGGAGAAGGGCGAGGACCGCGATGCCAAAAAGTCCAGAGCCGAGCAGGCCCGCACGGCGGCTCTCCAGTATACGGACGGCGAGGAGGTGGAAGTTGATCCCCGAAAGACCCTCAGCCAGGTGGATGCGGAGATCAAGAGTTTCCAGGCCTCGCTGCAGAAGGACATGCAGAGCCTCAACACCCAGTACGGCGACGAGTCTATCGACTCGATCGTTGAGCGGCTCAAGAGCGAGTACGCCCTCGCCAAGCAGGCGTACAAGACTGAGAAGCTGAAGGTTTACAACCAAAAGGTCATTCTCAAGAAGTTTAAGCACTCTCGCGTCAAACGCGAGCACAACGTGGACAAGCTGCGCGAGCTCTGCCAACTGCGTCTGCAAAGGGAGTTCGAGGCCAACCTGTCCTACCGCGGCCACGGCGGCAACATTCACCTGGACAATGAATCCGGCTCGCTCAACTTCTCCTGGCACAAGGCCGCGGACAGCCAGCTCTCCCAAATGTCGCAGGCCTCCGCGGAGGAGGCCTCCAACGCCAAGGACGCCGGCCAGCTCTCCGGCGGCGAGTCCTCCTTCACTTCGCTGTCTTTCCTCATGGCGCTCGCCAAGGTCATGCGCTCGCCGTGGCGCGTCATGGACGAGTTCGACGTCTTCATGGACCAAGACAACCGCCGCAGTTCGCTCGAGCTCATCGTCGATACGGCGCGCAACAACAACTCCATCTCGGTCAACCGCTGCCAGTACATTCTCCTCACGCCGCACGACATCTCCTCTGTTCCAGACGCGCCCGACATCAAGAAGATCCGTATGCGTCCGCCCGAGGCTGACTTTGGCCGCGCGCAGCAGTCCACGCTCTCCTGATGCTCTGGCTAACAAAGAGCTTGGTTCAACACTGCCAAAGCACAGAACACACAAAGCGACAAGATAACGCGCCACATTTAGTTTTGCTCGTTCACTTCTCGTCGATCCACGCATCTTCATGCGCGGTGATTAAAGACATCGTAGGTGCGCTCCGACACGCTCCTTCCAAGGCGCTTTGCGCTGCCCTCGATCGACAGCGTGCTGAGGATGCGGCGCTTGTAGTCCACCGGGAGATTGTTGAGCTCGACGTCGTAGTAACGAAGGAGCGCGTTCGGCGTCGGGTACTTTTGGCAGAGCGCCGCCGCGCGCGCGCCGCTCATGCCCTTGATCTGCTTGATTTGCGCCGCGAAGATCTCGCCCACCGTACTTAACCTGCCCTTGGCATTGATCTCGCTAAACACCTTGTACGAGCGCTCCGGCGATTGATCAGGACCCTCCCAGGTGCCTGGTTTAGCGTCTACCGTCATGGACGCGATCAGCCGGTGCAAACGCGACAGGTAGTCGACGGTCTCGCGTGTGTTCTCCGTCTGCACCAGCGCAAAGCCGTCCCGTACTTGCGTCTCCGTCATGGCCGTTTGCAGCGTCTTGGACGGCAGAAGAGCCTGGCGCGACGGATTGCCCTCGACCAGGTACATGACGCGCGACAGCCCGCACCGGTGCAGGCGGTACTTTTGTTCTTTGTACCGGGCGTCCTTGATAGACTTCGCTAAATCCGCCACCTCCTTGCGCTCGATAATGTAGTCGAGCACGAACTCGCGCTCCTGGTTGGTCTCTCCCGGCTGCCTCACAATCCACATCACGTCGCCAAGTGCCAACGAGCGCGTCTCCACCGCCACTTGGCGCTCCAGCAGCTTGCTGTGGAAGATCGTGCGGTCCCGCCCGCACGCCTCGCGGTTATCCACGAGGAGCACGAGCTCCCAGCGACGCCCCAGGCTGTGCATGAGCGGCGGCGTTGTGCCCTGCACGGCAGGCCGCGGCGTCACCTCGGCGCGCTGCATCGGGGTGTACGCGAACGAGCCGCCAGGCCGGGTGGCGGCCGCCAGCGCCGCTGAGCTCTTTGTGCGCGACACCATTGGCGAGGTGTAGTCTGAGGAGGAGCACATCTGCGTGCTCGTAGTCATTGTCGCTGTCGTTGCCGTTATCGTCGCTGTCGCTGTCGCCTCCGCCGTTGGACCGCTCGGCAGTGGAATGGGGGTCGCGGAAACTTGGTCATCGTCGTCGTCCACTAGAATTACATCGTCCTCCTTTTGCATGGCGCCCGCAGGGATCACGCAAACGCCTTCCGCTGAATCGCTCTCGTCGCCCTCGTCTCCGAGCTGTTGCGACCCTGCGAGGCCACCCAGCGCCACTGTTGCGCGGTCCCCGTCCTCGTCCTGGTCCTGGTCCTGATCTTCGTCCTCCTCGAACAGCGAGGTCGATGAATACATGGAGGCTTGTGAGAACGAGAGCGCTGTGGTCTGCGAGGCGGAGAAGGATGACTGCTGCGCCACAAAGGCCGTCTGCTGCGAGGCGGAAAAGGAGGATGACCTCTGCGCAACAATGGTCGTGTGTGCGGCAGCCCTGGTGCCGTCGGTGTCTGCGACCGACGACGGCATTGACGTGGAGAAGGGTAGGGATGATGGTCGTGATGATGACGCGGAGGAGGACGCGGACGACGAGGAAGACGAGGAAGAGGAAGACGAAGAGTCGGCGGCGGCGGCGGCGGCGGCGGCGGCGGCGGGAGGAAAAGACACGGCCGTCTGGACCGTGCGATTGGTCACGCCACGGGCCTGCATGACCTCAGTCATGAGCTTGTGGCCTGCGTCAGAGAGCTGCAGCGCCTCCCGACCGCTACGCGGATCGCGCAGGCGCGACGCGAGGCCCTTGAGCGCCACCTGGTTGAAGGCGCCCAACGTGCGCGAGATGTCCGTCGCGCGGAGTTTCCTCTCCTGACGGTCGGCGGCCACCAGGTCGAAAAGGGTCGTGTCAGTGACCTGTACCCCTTCCGACGCCTTGATGCGCAACACACGCAAGACCGAGTAGGTGAGGGAGGACTCTGCAGTGATGCCTCGCGAGCGCTTCGACGCGGTCGTCGCGCTGCTCGAGGAGGTCGACGAGAGCGCGCTCGCTGAGCGCTTGACGCCCTGCGAGCGGCCGGCCGCTGCGATGGTCGTCGTGCTCATGCCCAGCGCGCGCGCGCGCGCGTTCATGAGCATGTGCGCGATCCGCGGCCCGACGCCGTGCAGCTTGCGGAGTTCCTCCTCCGAGTCCAGCACCTCCTTGTATTCCTTGATGGCCCGCTTCGCAGACCGCAGGTGGCGCACAATGTGCGTCGGGTTGGATCGCTGCTCCTCCGCCGTGATCCTCTCCGTCAGGTAGTCCATGAGCACCTGGTTCTCCACCCGCGCGGCGCGGTCGTTACGTGGCGCCATGGCCGTCTCCGGCGTCGCTTCTGCGCCCGCGCCCGCCTCCGCAGCGCGGGCGCGCAGGCCAGGCCGGCCGCGGCCCGGCGCCGCCTCCCCGCCGCGTCCGGAGCGCGCGCTCGCGGCGCCGCGCGCGCGATGCGGCTCTGCGGCTCTGCGGCCGGGGCGGGGCGGGGCGGGCGCTCCCGCGCAACTCCGGCGCCACATCCAAACCTGAAGGCACCTGAAGGCACCCGAAGGCCGACGCCGACGCGAGGCCGACGCCGACCCCGGGCGGGCGCGCCAGCATGCGCGTGGTGGCGTGCATCCCGGCGCGCTTCGCGTCGCAGCGGCTGCCGGGCAAGCCGCTGGCGCAGGTAAGCGGGGCGCGGCGGCGGCGCTCGAGGTCTCGTGGACGCGGCGGCGAGGGAGCCTAACGACCGCGGGCGCGAGCAGATCGCGGGCAAGTCCATGGTGCAGCGCACGTACGAGCAGGTGGCCCGCGTGCAGGGCCTGGACGAGGTGGTGATTGCCACGGACGACGAGCGCGTGCTGGAGGCCGCGCAGGGCTTCGGGGCGCGCGCCGTCATGACGAGCGCGGCGCACGCGTCCGGCACGGACCGCGTCCTGGAGGCGTGCGAGGGCATGGGCCTGGCCAGGGACGACCTGGTTGTCAACGTGCAGGGCGACGAGCCGTTCGTGAACCCGGAGCATGTGGAGGCGCTCGTCGCCGCAATGCGCGCCAGGCCACGCTGCGAGATGGGCACCGTGGCGCTCGAGTGGCGCGGCTCCGTGCAGGCGCTGTCGGACCCGAACGTCGTCAAAGTGGTCTGCGCCCCGGACGGCAATGCGCTGTACTTTTCGCGCGCGCTCATCCCATTCCCGCGCGACCTGACGCTGGACGATGCGCACGTGGTGTTGCGGCATCTGGGCCTGTACGCCTTTCGCTTCCACTTTTTGCGCGTCTTCAGCCGGTTGCCGCCCAGCCGCCTCGAGGACCAGGAGAAGTTGGAGCAGCTGCGCGTGCTTGAAGCGGGCCATCGTGTGCATGTCGAGGTTGTCCGTGGCGCTTTTCACAGCGGCATTGACACGCCAGAGCAACTTGAGCTGGCGCGGCGCCTGGTTGCAGCGGGCGAAGTTTTAGAGTGAGAAAGACAGCGAGAGTCGTAGAAAACTGTCGTGAGAGCTTTCGATTGACCGAGTTTGGGCTCTTTTGAAGTGGACTTCATTTGCGGCTATGCTTTGACCTCGATGGCGGCTGCACCTTGACTTCGTTGGCAGCTACGGTTTTTGACATGGTTGGCGGCTGCTTCTTTGACTTCGCTGGCGACTTGGATGGCGGCTACACGTTGACTTCGGCGGCAGTAGCTACACTCCATGTGTGCATGATTGCTGGCGCTCATGCTCTGCCCTCGAGCTATGTCTCGTTTGCACATGGACGAGTGTATGCACATTGGCGGCTGCTTGTTTGACTTCGCTGGCGACTTGGATGGCGGCTACACGTTGACTTCGGCGGCAATAGCTACACTCCATGTGTGCATGATTGCTGGCGCTCACGCTCTGCCCTCGAGCTCTGTCTCGTTTGCACATGGATGAGTATTTGCACATGGACGAGTGCCGTCACGGTGTCACGTGAAAGAATCTGTGTGTGTGTTTTTTTAATTTTTGAGTCGTGGTCACGCGCGCGCTTGCATCACTGCTGAGCATCGACGGCGTCGTGGATACTAAGAAAGTAGTGCTTGCCTGCCTCGAGCTTGAAGAGCTTGCCGTCGAGCGTGAGCTCGAGCGAGGAGGTGGCTTCGGAGGAAAGCCAGGCAAAGTCCATGGAGGCGATGCAGGAGGTGAGGGCCGCGGCGACGGAGGCGTCGACGCCGAGGGACTTGGCAAGGTTCTCGGGCTTGGCGACGACGGGGCCCGGGACGCAGAGCGTGACGGTGAACTGGGTGTCGTTGACCTCGTCGGTGGCGCTGGCGAGAACGGACGCGTAAGGCGGGCAGACCGAGGCCGGGTGGAGGCGCTGGCGGATGACAGAGACAATGTAGTCCTGCTCGGCCTTGACGGCGTCATGGACGATCTGCACGGCCTCGGCATCGCCCTCGGCGGCGTAGTAGACGTCAAGGACGTCCTCGATCTTGACGCCGGCAGCCTTGCGCAACTTCTGCACGCGGTTGGTGACCTCACGGGCAACCTGGCCGAAGAGCAGAGTCTTGTCGAAGAAGGTGTCGAGCACGACAACGACGTTGGACGGGGTGACCTTGGCCTTGTACTTGGACTCGTCAGCGACAACGACGCGGTTGACGTAGACGTCGTCCAGGGAGAGCGTCTGGCCCTCGACGACCATGGTGCCCTCCTCCTGGAAGCGCACGAGGTCCTCGTGAGAGAGCTTCTCGACAGCCTTCATGACGGGGCCGAACTTCTTGCCGAGGGCGCGGCCGAGGACGGCGCCGTTGGCCTTGGCGGTGAGGCGCGCGAAGTCCTGCTCGGCCGTGGTGATGGTGACCTTGCGCACGTTGAGCTCGGAGCGGATGTACTCCTCGAGCGAGATGATGTCGTCGAGGATGGCCTGGTCGGCGTTGGCGATGATGAGCTCGCGGAGCGGGCGCTTGAGCGGGAGGTCGTTGCCGCGCGCGAGGCGGCCGGCGGCGATGATCTCGCGCAGATGGCGCACGCGGTTGACCATCTTCTCGTCGATGAGAGTCTCGTCGACGTCCGGGATGCCGAGGAAGTGCACGGAGGCGTGGCGCTCGTCCTCGGGGCGCGCGAGGCGGCGGTAGAGGTACTCGGTGAAGAAGGGCGTGAAGGGCGCCATGAGCTTGGAGAGCTGCAGCAGCACGGTGTAGAGGCAGTAGAGCGCGGTCTGCGTGTCCTCGGCCGTGACGTCGGCGCCGCCCTTGAGGCGGCCGCGGTTAAGGCGCACGTAGAGGTTGGTGAGGGAGTCGATGAAGTCGACAAGGCGCGGCACGACCGTGTAGAGGCGGTAGCCGCCCATCTCCTCGCGCACGAACTTGATGAGGCCGTTGAGGGCCGCCTGGATCCAGCGATCCATGATGTTGGTGGAGCCGCGCGCGAGCTCAAAGGCGCGCGAGCGGTCAAAGGTCCAGCCCTGGTCGCGCTCGGCGCGCGCGACGTTCTGCGTGAAGAAGCGGAAGGCGTTGTACCACGGGTTGAAGATCTCCTTGACGTTCTGAAGGACGCCCTCCTCGGAGAAGCGCAGCGGCTCGGCGCGCACGACCGGGGAGTTGATCATGTAGAGGCGGAGGGCGTCGGCGCCGTAGGACTCGACGATCATCATGGGGTCCGGGTAGTTCTTGAGGCGCTTGCTCATCTTCTTGCCGTCCTCGGCCAGCACGAGGCCGTTGACGATAACGTTGCGCATGGCCGGCTTGCCGAAGAGCGCCGTGGACAGCACCATGAGCGTGTAGAACCAGCCGCGCGTCTGGTCCAGGCCCTCGGCGATGAAGTCCGCCGGGAAGCCGTTCTCGAAGCGCTCCTTGTTCTCGAACGGGTAGTGCACCTGCGCGTACGGCATGGAGCCGGACTCGAACCAGCAGTCGAGCACCTCCGGGATGCGGCGCAGCACGCCCTTGCCCTGCTGGCTCGGGATGGTGATGTCGTCGATGGACTCGCGGTGCAGGTCCGTCACCTCGCGGCCCGAGAGGCGCTGCAGCTCCTCGATGGAGCCCACCACGACGATCTCCTGCTCGTCCTCGCTCATCCAGATGGGCAGCGGGGTGCCCCAGTACCGGTTGCGCGAGACGTTCCAGTCGCGCGCCTGCTCGAGCCACTTGTGGAAGCGGTTCTCCTTGACGCTCGCCGGCACCCAGTACGTCTCCGTGTTGTTCTTGAGCAGCTGCTCCTTGATGGGGTCGATCTTGACGAACCAGCTCGGCACCGCGCGGTAGATGAGCGGCGTGTCGGACCGCCAGCAGAACGGGTACGAGTGAATGATGGAGCTCTTCTGCACCATGCGGCCCATGCCCTTGAGCTTGGCGCAAATGTCCTGGTCCGCCTCCTTGACGTGCCGGCCCACAAAGTCCGTCACCTCCGCCGTGAAGCGGCCGTCCGCGTCCACCGGGCACGGCAGCTCGCCGCCCGCGAAGATGACGCCCTGCTCCATGCACACGCGGTAATCGTCCTCACCAAAGCCGGGCGCGTTGTGCACGATGCCCGTACCGGAGTCGTCCGTCACGTAGGTGTCCACGACGACGCGGAAGGCCGTGTCCCAGTGCGCAAAGTACGGGAAGAGCGGCTCGTACGTCTTGCCCTCCAGGTCCTTGCCCTTGAACTCCTTGACGGTCTCGAACTCGCCGCCCTTGTACTTGTCCTTCTGCTTGGCCATCTTGGGGTACAGCTGCGCGAGCCGCGCCTTGGCCAGGATGTACTGCTTGCCCGTCGCCAGGTCCTTGATCTGCACGTAGTCAAAGTCCGGGTGCACGCACAGGGCCATGTTGCTCGGCAGCGTCCACGGCGTGGTCGTCCACGCCACAAAGGCCACCTCCGGGTCGTCCTTGAGCGGGAAGGACACCACCACCGCCGGGTCGTCCACGTCCTTGTAGTTGGACGAGGCCTCGAAGTTGCTCAGCGGCGTCGTGCACCCGGTCGAGTACGGCATCACGCGGAAGCCCTTGTACACGAGGTCCTTCTCGTAGATGGTCTTGAAGACCCACCACACCGACTCCATGTACCACGGCTCCATGGTCTTGTAGTCGTTCTTGAAGTCGATCCAGCGGCCCATGCGCTTCACCACGCGCTCCCACTCGCCGCAGTACCGCGTCACGATGCTGCGGCACTCCGCGTTGTACTTGTCGATGCCCATCTTGGCCACGTCATCGCTGCCGGTGATGCCGAGCTTCTTGTCGATCTCGTACTCCACCGGCAGCCCGTGGCAGTCCCAGCCGAACCGCCGCGACACGTGGTGGCCCGTCAGGTGCGCGTACCGCGTCACGATGTCCTTGATCGTGCCCGCCAGGATGTGCCCGTAGTGCGGCAGGCCGGTCGCGAACGGCGGGCCGTCGTAGAAGGTGTACTCCGGCCGCCCCTCCTCCAGCGACTGCTGCATGCTCTTTTGAAACGCGTCCGTCTTCTCCCAGAACTCCAGCATCTCGCGCTCCATCTCCGGGAACGAGAACCGCTCGCCGGCCGCCTCGAACGAGGCCCCCTCCTCGCCCGCCATCCTGCCCCTGCCGCCGCGCTGCTGCCCGCCGCCGCCGCCGCCGCCGCCCTTCTTTCCTCCGCGCCGCCGCCCTTCCTCCGCGCCGCCGCCGCCGCCGCCGCCGCCGCCGCCGCCGCCGCCGCCGCGCGCCGCGAGCCGCGAGCCGCGCGCCGCCGATGCCGTCTGCCGCGCCGCGCGCCGCC